>BMAU01018622.1:342500-482500 GCA_019973935.1 Trichonephila clavipes
TACAAATTTAAAGCATAATAATGTTGTCTGAACTTAGCAACAAGTTTAAAATTAAAAAAATATTACGATGAAAAATAATTATGTAGTAGGTGTTTTAAGAAAAATATTGCAGTTACTTGAGAAAGTATGTGAATATTTTTGTATATCTGTGTACAATATTAACCCTCTAAGCGGATAGCACGGAAAATTCCGTCAGTGTAAAGATGCTTCGAAAATGCACTGCACGGATTTTTCTGCCTTCAAGTAACGTTTTCAAAAGCGGATTAGCCGCACTTTTCTGAAATCCGTTCCCCCTTTTAAAGGTTTAACATCTTGAAAGATAATTGGGGACGGTAGAAGCAACACAGCAGGACACTAATAGGAAGTTTTATGGCTCGCAGGAAACCCCGTGTTTTGACCCTGGGGCAATCGTAAAAATCGAGGGGAAATTTCTTTAGACCCCAGAAAGTGTTTATTTGTTACTCGTATTTTTAAAGTTTTGTAAAGTCCCAACGCATAAGTAAAATATGTTACAATGCCCTTTTGGTTTCATATTAATTTGAAACTGTAACAAGTTGGGGCGTGTCAGTGCAATCTGCTATTTTATATAGTTAGACAAATTATCTTTTTTTAAGTATATTATTTTGCTTCATTTTTCTTATTTTAATCAAAGCTTTCCGTTTTTGAAACATGATTATTTTATTTAAAAAAAACTCTTTAAAATTTGAAACCTTTTAATTTTCCATCCACTAAAAATGATAAATTTAAACTTCATCAAATCATTTGAAACATTTTCTTACACTTTGATAAAAATAATAACGAAAAAAAAATTAAGAAAGATTTATTAGTTTTTTTTTTTTAGATTTCAAGGCCCAAGTGTTCAGGGAAGTTTAAGTAAAGTGCCTAGGTATATATTGTTAAAATACACCGAATTATATTTGAATTTTAAGTGCTTGAACTTCAGTTTACATCAAGGCAACATGAATGACGATTTTCACACATTTTTTTTATAACTTGAATGTTTGAATAAATGGTAATCAAAAGTATACGGAAACATTTACAGTAGACATTTATGCATATAAACATAAAAATCAATTTTAAATTCGAGCTATTCAAAAACATTCGAATTATTGTTCAAAAATATCTATTTATACAAAATACCTTAACATTTATCTTTTTTAAAGGCTAACTGAATAAGTAATTAAAATCTGGATATTTTTTGAAATCTCGACCGTATAAAGCTAGAAATTTTATGTTAGAAATTCCATTTGAAATTTCGAAAAAAAATGCATCTCGCAGTTACAAATTATTTACCATAAGTTTTAGCAATTGTTTGAGTATAATAAAAATTTCAAATTTTTTATTATATATAGCTTCTTTGGTATATTTTAATATATTTCGAAGATTTCATACAATTCAGTTGCAAACTGCATGCTAAGAGCATAAAATATACTAAAAAAATTGATGAATATATAATTACAATAAAGTTTTACATAGAAGCAAAACTGAGAAGCTAAAGGGTAGGAATGAAAAATTTTGAGTATATCTGAAGTAGTTTTCGAAATATTTATTTTAAAGTTCAGAAAATTTGTGTGCGTTATGTTATACTTAATATTAATTAAATGGTTAAAATAATATGTTAATAACAGTCATGTAATCGTGTGATGACACATTCATATACTAATAAAAATTATCATGGTCATTGATGTGAATGTCAAGAATTTTATGTAATTTTAAATTCAGACATTAAGATATTGATGTAGAAAATATAAAACGACCATCTAAAATACATGAAAAATGCAGTCTGCTAGAAAATGATCTTGACAAACAAAATCCGTCATTTTCACTAACTATGGCAGAGCCGGCTTAGTCAGGGGCGATCTGGAAAAACAGAGAGAGAACCGCGGTTTTGATGGATGCCGCTCTAGCTTTTAAAGCTCCCAGGAAAAATTATATATATATATAAATTACAAATGCAAAAAAAAATCATGTAATTTTCCATACACTTTTATAACAACGAATTGTGGAATTGGCTTCCATTACATTCTTGTGTTCGACAATATGTAAGGTAACCAACCCTACTTTAGATGATTTGTACTACTTTTTCGTAACCGTATTCCTTTTAAAATTAATGCGTGCAGCCGAAATACACCTTTTGCACCCTTAAAAATTGATGTAAACTATAACGGTTAATTTTAATTTATGCAACTTGTGAAATGTTCATAATTAACCATTTCCGTCTAAACAGTGTACATGAAAAAAGTTTGACTCCCTTATTCATTAGAGATTTATATAAGATTCTAACATAAAAATTTTATTTTTCACCGAATAGGATTGAATGAAAGTGTATAGTGCTTCCGCACCACAGGTCTGGGGTTCTATTAACGGGCTGCGCAAGGTCGACTCTGTCTTTCTTTCTCCGCTACATTGGGTCGATAAATGAGTACCAAGCTTGCTTCGGGTCTTAAAGACTGAAGGTCTCTCTTCAGACAGACCACCAAATCGGGACATATGTTCATGCACCTCAGCGTCCAATGGTCACGTGTATTATGATGGGCACAGTAGTTCCTGGCCCTCATGGATTGTTGTGCCACTGAGTTTGAGTCTTAAGTTTGAGGATTACCCTCACTTTGGGGATACCCTTAGATAAACATGTATTTCCACTCATTTTCAATTAAACATTTTTCTTTCAATTACGTTTATTTCAGAAGGAAGTTTGATTTTTCAAATGTATTTGCTTAATAACATGTATATTTGTGTATTATATTAAACATTTTATCAATCCAAAATTACATGTTTTTAGCTCCTCTAAAAGCTTTTAGGATTTTACAACTGATCTTACAATCCATATACGTTTTATAGTTGTATATTTAAAAATGATAAAAACATTTTTACGACTGTGTGAGCTTTTATGCCTCGTTTATAAATATAAAAAATTGCATTCAGCTATAGTTTTTAAAATGTACTGAAATAAGTGGAGGAATAGGATATTTACATATTATGAATATTTTTGACTGCTGTAAGATATATTTATATTTCAGTTTCTTTACAATTTGAAAAGAAGTTGTAAGCCATTTTGCGAATAGTTTGATATTGAGTATAAACCCATAGGCTGTTTAATATTGTAAAGTGTTTTACTTTGATACCAGCACACATTAAAATAAGGCTCATTTGCAGTTATATGATCAGATTCAGTGATATTTAAATTTTCAAAAATAGTCTACACGTACGAAAACATTCTTTCACACCCGCACACCACATCTCATACTATATCTTCCCTACAGCAGGAAATATTTGTGTATACTGAAAAATTTAATACAGGGTACATTTCCAAGTGTTAAATTTGTTTTTAAAATTTGGTATGAATACTTTGTGGAACTGTTGGTTAACTTTTCTGAACAAAATTGTTTTAAGTTTACTGTTTTGAAAGACAAAATTATTAAGGGAGAACTTTTCTCACAATAGATTTTGTAATGACTGAATTGTGTGAAAATGTAGTTATCGATGCGTGACATTTTTCCTTGTAATAAAATAAACAGTAAGATAAGAAATTTAACTTTTTAGAAAATGGTTAGAAGTACTGTCATGCGCATTTGAAGAAGTATATCCCCCATTAAAATTAAAAATTATTGACTGAATGTGTGTTATGTCCATCACAGATGCCGATGTAGAAAAGGAATTTTTATTTAATACAAGAAGTTCAAAAAGGAGAACACTAGGAAGGAAAATTTAAATTTTTTTCCGAAAAAAATATTCAGTTAACATAAAAATATCTTTTATATATGATTTTAATTAAAATAAATTAAAAGTATTGAAATCCTTTTTATGCTATTTTAAATTAAAAATATAACTGAATAGAGAAAGATCGGTTTTATTTCCAAATATAATCATCGTATGTAATATTTTTTGTGTTATTGTTTAAAAATGAGATAGGGCCTTTGCTCTTTTTACCTCATTACTTTTTTAAAAAAACAGGAAAGTGAGCGTTTTCTTACTCTCATATTCAAAAATGAATACAGGATGCTTTTTTCTGGTTCAAATCAAAATACCAAAAAATATATATATATATTTTTTAATTTTTAAAAATGACAGAAAAAATAAATTTTCTTTGAAGAAAATATAATTATTTTTCAACTTCTAACATACTGTTTATTTCATTTTTCCTTTTTTTTACTTTTCATTTCGTTTTTAATTTTACTGTGACTGAACATATAGGAGAAAGAAACACCGAATTCCACTACGCTTTCAAAGAAGATTGCCCAAGGCAACTTTAGCTAGCTGTAAACGATTGATGTCTTGGTTCTTACTTTACAAAAGGACCGAACTGGGTCGTAAAATTGTCCACGTTCGACCTCCCAAGTTCTAAAAGGGGGAAAGGAAAGAAGTATGTTGCATTTTTAAACAAACTTCAAAATAAGAGTTAAACGCTTTCCGAATAACTTTTCAGGAGGAAGGTATCAACTTAGAGGGTTAAAGAAGCTAAAATAAAGCTAAAGTAATAAACATTTTAACTGTAATTTGAATATGTAAGTAACTATAAGTATATCTAACTTTGAAAAATGAATGTTCATGATAAAATATATGGAATTAAACTATTATTTTTTTAAATAATTTAACCTTTACAATTTAGAACTTATTTATCTAAATAACTGTTAATAAAAGTAATAAGGTATTTTTGTATTAAAAAGTATTTAATAAAAAATTTGTAATTTTTTTTTCTAATTTTTTGAAGCAGGAAATTCGTTACGTTGTTTGTATTTTTGAATACAGATATATTTCTTTATATATGAAATTATTCTGTGCGTGTGTATTGATTTAACTCCTAAACAGCTGGACCGATTTTGATGAAATTTTTTGTGTGGGTTCAAGTGTATTCGAAAATGGTTTATATTCATAATTAGCATCGCAATTAGTTGAAAATATATTAATTAAAAGCATTAAAAACATTTAAATAAATATTTTTCTGCATTGTTGTAACAATGTTATTGTTATAAAAATGACGTAAGTTGCGTCGAAATTCAATTTTCAGCCAAACTGGCCAAACCATTTCTTTATTGTTACAAAAATGCAGATGAATTTTGCGTTTTAGCGTTTTTAAATAATATATTTTAAAATAATCTTTATATATGTAATTGTTCTGCGCGTGTATATGTGACTGAACTCCTCTTCCTCTCCTAAACGGCTGGACCGATTTTGATGACATTTTTTGTGTGGGTTCAAGTGGACTCGAGAATGATTTAGATTCACACTTCGGTCCACAATCGAAATTAGTTAAAAATATATTAATTGAAAACCTTAGAACGCGCGTAATTGTTTTATCCCTGTGTGTTGTTTATTTTGTCAATGCGTGGCAGGAAAAACAAAGAAATAAGATGAGAAAAGTTTCCGATATTTTCGCCGTTTTTAAAATTGCAATCTAATTTATCTATCAAACTCAGACAAAAATAATTACAGAATCAGAAAGATTATTCATTTCACCACGGTACGGTATATATTTTTATATATATAATTCTTCTGTGCGTGTGTATGGGACTGAAATCTTCCTAAATGGCTGAACCGATTTGGATGATATTTTTTGTGTGGGTTCAAATACATTCGAGAATGATTTAGATTCAAAATTCCGTCCGATATCGCAATTAGTTAAAAATGCGACAAAATTATGTAAGGGCACACGATTGTTCATTAAAAAATCATGAGCAATATCCTTGAGGCCACTATTTTGAGCGGCAAACTTCATAGTGAAGTTGTACTTCTACCACAGATCCCACACACACAATGATTCTTTCAGACTCACCTACTTATTCAAGTGTTTGCAATTTCTAATTCGCTTGGTATTTTCTATGATAAATAATAAGTTACAATGACAATTTGTGGCTTAGATTTAGAAAACCCTTGCTTTTCGCACGGCCAATTATATGTTGCATGTCCAAGGTTTGGCAAACCATGGCATTTGTTTGCTTATACCACTCAAGGGTTAACTAAAAATATAGTAAATTAAATCGCTTTACGATAAATTTATTTTTGTGCATTAAAAAATATGCCTGTTATGAAAACAGCTCGAGTGTTATTTTTTTTATCTTTAAATCAAAGCAAGTTTAAGTTTCTATTCAGAATATATTCAACTTAGTTCATAGTAAATACATACTCACTCGCAATCGATAGATCGAATTGTAGTAACTGTACATGGGATGATGTCAGGTATTGTAATAACTTTATTTATAAAAAAATTAATCAAAATGGTCCAGATTGTTACAACTTATTCAAAAAAGTTTGTAATTTTTGGATCTAAGACGTGTGCACTAGCGTCTGTAGGAACCGCTAGTATATATATACATTTGTAACACGATGACTTAAAAATCGAATTTTAAACCATTAAAATGTGTAGTTCTTTTGAATATGCATAATATTAAGCAATTTGAGTTTTGAAATTTTTAATTATTTTTATCACTGAAATATGCAGTTAATTTAAGATAAATTGTTCACAATGAAATTAATTATATTTGAAGAAATATGTGCATATGTATATATTTTAAATATGTTATTTTCATATACTTAGTTAATTATTTTATCGAATTCAAAATTCATAAAACTCCTCAAAACAAAAGAATTTTAAATTCAGTACATATAATTATTGCATTCCTTAAAATTCCTTTCATTCATTCTTTCTACTCAATACACGTCTGCATACAGTAAAATCTATAGCTCGACACTCAAACGTTGACACAACAGTGGAAAAAGCTTTCGCTTGACGAAGTCTTTGAAACCGAACCACAAACAATAGAGCATCCCAAAGGAGACCCAAAGAATGTTTTTTGCAGCTGATGACGTGCCACATAGAGTATACTTAATCCTTTATGAAGTCACGTACTGTGTCTGTTAGATGCGAGAGAATCCTTTGTATATTTTCTCCCTCAGAACTTCTATCTCGTTTCGGTTCTCGTATGGATTTATCGTCTAGATGCATTTGGAGCACGTCGTAGCATTCAGTATTCGATTTTCTTTTGCTCTTTCGATTCTTGCTTGTCGTTTCGGCTCGTATCTATTTATGTTTTTTCCCCTTTTTCGGGAGGAATTTTTTTATTACTATTATGTGAGAAATCCTTTGGAAATATTTTTTTCTGGACATGAGGTTCTATTTTTTTTTGGTGTCTCATGAACTGTTTTGTCTTTTAAACAATAAGTGTTTATTCGTTATTAATTACTTTCACCTTTCGGTACAATAAACAAAAATCAGTTAAATATTTTGCTTATTTCTTTACATATCATTACTTGTTTTTCGTAAGAAATGAAATCATATTTTCGTGAATATTTTGACATTTGTCATGTTTGTTAATTTATTTTAAGCAAGTGAAAATAATTTTTTTTACTTAAATCAAGGATATTCTTGAGAGAAGTTGTATTGTTAAATGTTAGTTGGAATGTAAAATGTTGTTTTTAGTAGAATAGATGCTGAATTGGTGTCATCCGTAAAACGGTTTCTAAGCGAGGCATTAATGTTTTTCATATATGAAAATAATGAGTTTTCATGCATAGCTGAATAAAATTGTAGTTATAATAGCACGAGTCAGCATCTTCAAACGATTCAATGTGTCTGGAATCAAATTTCATGTTTCCAAATTTCCATTACTGGCATTTTTATTATATATGAATTCCAACTTTTTCCTTGTTTCAATAAATTTTGGGATCGATATTGAACTAGGTTTGAAATCCATCAGTTGCATTTAAAATTCTTCAAGTCCCAACCAGTAGAACTGGGATAAGTTTATCTAATCAAATAAAATCACATCAGGGTACATAATATAAACTTGAGCGTTTCCGATAATTATTTGAACTGAAAACATCTGGCTAGATTGAAGAGTCAATTACGGAAATAAATTCTTCTATAACCTTTTATTCACCAGGCTTCTTTGTATATCAAATATTTGGTATTTTTTTCAAGTTTGGGAAGTACTTGTAGTTTCATGTAATTAGCTTATGAAAACATGTACTAGCTCAGCGTCAAAAGCGCGAATGACATCCCTCATGAGGATTACTTCATAGGGATTTTTGTTATTTAGGACAAAAAAACTATTTTCATAGATGGCGTGCCCAAAATAATGTGTCGCGTGTCATTGATGACAAACGTGCCACTGGTTCACCATCCCTGGTCTATCCATTCCTCTTATATTTATTAATTCTATATTTCACGCATTATGGGTGCATTTCATTCGACAGAATTTCAATTTCATGAAAGGAGATAAAATCATCCATTTATATAAGTCTCAATTATTCTAATAGCAAATTCAAAATATATTTGAATAATATTTGAAATTTTAAGATTCACAAAATGTGTTCTCTCTTCCGAAATATAAATCTGACACAATTGGTGTTTCTGAAAACACTTTTCTGATTTTAAATTGTGTAGTTCTTGATAGATAACGTTATAACGACCATTATCATTATTTTCATGAGTTACATGGTTTGACCATTTAATGTGCTATAATATACTAAGCTTGCTGCAAATTTCATGAATATTGAATACTTTCTTTATAATATTACATTTTGGAAAGTCATTGGTTTAGTTAGCATATTAAATTATTGCAAGCTTTTGTATATCGGTTAAATTATAAAATGATACTACTCACATACATTTTGGTCATTTATTTAAATTATGATAAATACGTCCTACATATGTTTGTTTTTTAAAGAAAACATGAAAGAAATAATATAATTTAGTTATTTATCTATACAGTACAAGCAATACTGAGCTTCTTTTTATTGAGTTAGAAACCCTTTTTTGGAATTGTTTGCATGATCCGATATTTAAAACACAAAAAATAAACAAAGGATGAAAATAATTTTTATGTCTAAAAAAGTGAATGAAAAATAGTGAAAATAAAAACCAAATGAAAAGAAAAAGGCAAAGCTAAATAAATTATTTTACTTAAAAAAATTGTGAGTAAATAATGACGAAAACCAAGATATGAGAAATAACAATAAAAAACAAAGAAATGTAAATGTAAATTTATATTCGCTGAATAGTCAAAAAAATAAATAGCTAAAATACCCGAAAAAAAAGTATATATAATGTGCTTGAAATCGATAAAAAATGGTTGTAAGCTTATTTTAAAAGAGCTTACCTAAACCAAACTCAGTAGAAATTGAAGTTCACAAATCAAATGCGTTCATTACATCCACAGAGATGTTTGCAAAGATGTTTTGGTTTTTATTTTGTAAAAAAAAATTATTAGAATCCATTTATTATATTGATATTTTTAAACTATGAAGGGAACTAAAAACTTACAGGAAATATTGTAAACTAAAGAAAACTTTTAACAAGCATATAAAAATAAATGATTATGTAAATGTGTATTGTCCTTTCTTTTTTTTATAAAATTTTCAATTATATTGAATATAAGCTTTTATATGTGTATTTTTTTATTCTAGTATACTTTTCTAAGAGTGCATACTCTTTTATTTTTCAAGTACTTTGCATTCATTGACAATATATGTGAATTTAACAAATAAGTGATTTTATATCATAAATGTTGGGTCTTAGATACATATTTCGGTGCGAAAACTAAAATGCAAAATCAAAGTATCATATACTTATAAATCCGCACTAAATTTTTACTGCTGAAATAAAGTTTAGGATTGAAAATATGTTTTACTGAATATAATAATCATTCTCATGTAATTCACATATTCATAACAGAAAGTAAATATCATTCTCACTAATGTTAAATTCAACGATAATAATATTGTGAATATGGATTTGTTACAAGCAGTAATTCTCAGATAATATTCAAGAAGACTGTTATTACAAATTCGATTTTGAAAATACGTGATGCGAATGAAATGTTAAATCTTAACGGATACATATTGGTAAAGGTATCTCCCAAAATGATGTTCTATAACTAATTTAAAATGTCTTCTTTGAACAGATTTCGATACATTGTAGTTCATTCCATATATATGTGGATATTCATATAATTAACTATTAATACTGTGTACACTAACGTATAATAATGCGTGTTTCATAAGAAAGAAATTTAAATTATCTTTGTTTTCTCTCAATTACTATTGTAAATCAGAAATTTAAATTAAATGAATTCTATTTTACAAAAAAATCATTATTTTTTGAGTTTTAGATATGGATTTTAGTAAAGTATAACTAAAATTAAAATAATTGTTTTCAATTCAGGATAAACATAAAACTTAAGTTGGGTAAATAATTCTTGTTCAGAATCAGGAATTTAACTCAATTCATTATCTTTCATTTTACAGAAAGAGTGTAATTGTACAAGAATTTGTTTTTCAAATATCTATTCTCTAAAACAAGATTTTAACACATTAACGGTAACATGCAAAAAAGTATACAGCAGTGGTTCTCAAACTTTCACTACTGGTGACCCAATTTTCAATCATAATTTTTATCGCGACCCCCTAAAAATAATGTATTGAATGCAATATAAAATGCACTTTGGCGTTAAAGCTACAATACGATCATAATTATAAACCGTACAAATTACCAAGATAAGTATTAAATTTTGTATATGTTACTTTTAAGTAATACATATTTTTATAATTTTTTTTTTTTTTTTAGTTCTATTCACTATAAAAGCGTGTTTTTAGTTTGTTTTAAAAGTATTATTTATTTTATAATTATTTTTACTATACACGATAAAAATCACAATTCCAGTGAATAATTTAATTAAGAGAAAATATACTTACCTACTTTCAAGGACTTTTCAAATTTTCTTTGAAAATTTGAGAAAAAATCCAATAAAACTGAAAAAAATGTTTCAAATGTGCGTGTCCACTTTTCACTAAAAACGAAGGAACGTTATTTTACAGCAAAACTGTCATATTTTGTTCACGTTTTTGTAGTTTTGCTGTTTGATCTACAAATAGCATTTTGAACTTTTTCTGCCTTGAGTCTTTTTGACAAGGCGAAGTCCTACATTATGGCTTCATTGTTTCTTCAAAGAGCTCTTTAAGCAGCATTTAAAAATTTCAAATCAACTCAAACGTTTTATGTCTAACACTTTTTTGGTATTTACTTTCGCTATCTTAATTAACATGCATTATTTCAGAAGGTTCTTCAATTGCTTAATCAGTTTCAACTTCCTTCAATAGGGATCACAGATGCCCATTTTTTTAATATTCTGCTCATTTACATTTATAAGCCATAATAAGTCGTATAACACAGCAAACAAAACCACAAAATTGTTCATGGGGAAAGTGTAGCATGTTCTAAATATAATTGTGTAAAACGTTTTTCATTATGCATTATATGTTTCAGAATACTCATCTTGGCCAAATAATTCTTCAAAGTGCTCAATATGCTTATCCATATATCATAAAACTCTTTCACATGAAAAAAGGTGAAGCATAAATATATTATATATATTTACAACCTCCCTAAAAAAAGGACGGAGATAACCATACCAGTAAGTTCGAAGGTCGGCTAAAGTAATATTTTAGTTTAAAAGAAACGTAATAAAAAAATCTTTCATCGAGGGATTACAGCAAAACAAACAAATTTTTTTTTAATTCGGCTATAGGATCAAAGATGACTATAGACCATTTGAAGTGTAATCTTTTATTTTTGATGATCACCAGATGATAAAAATAAATTATATCAGTGTAAATTTGTATTTTTTTAATATGTCAGAAAGCTTTTTGTTTTACTTCATTCCAAAAAATTATTTTTAAACCTTTTATTTTCAATATGCTCGTGCCCCCTCACAGGGTTACTTTGCCCCCCAGGGGGCGCGCCCCACAGTTTGAGAAACACTGGTATACAGCCTAAATTCTCTATATAAAATTATGAGGAATATTTGTGGCTGAGGCTTTATATAATGTTTAAATTCTCGCAATTTTCGCAAACTGTTTAAAAATGTTGAAAAATAAATTCGAAAATTCACATTTTCCATGCTCAAAGTTTTAATATGTTTCTTCAAGAAGAATGTGTTTTAGAAATATTCTGGTTATTTTTTTTTACTATGCTTCTTTCCCTTCCTAAATCTTTTTGTAGAAACCTTTGTATAATTTTCATCAAAGTTTTGTTATTTTTTCACAATCTTGTAGGAATGGAAAGTATAAAATTGAATATTTTTTTAAGAGTGTGAATTAAATTAAAATTTCTAGAATTTAGAGGTTTCAAAGAAAAATTTCATTAGAAAAGCAAAAAATTGGATCATGAGTTAGAAATTAAAAAAACCAGTATATTTCATTATGTATTCAAATTTAAATTGAAAAATAATATATTTAGATTAAAGTGTGTTTAAAATTTTATGTAAGCAATATGAATACCAGTTCTCACTTCTTTTGTTGACAATCTATATAGAATTACACTATTTAATTACATTAGAGCGTACAAAATACTGCCGAATTTTTAAAATAATCATTGCTTGAAAAGCGCATAGGTTATCAATAGAAATGGTGTAAATAATTGGTTAATTACTTTATATAAGCAAATTGAGATTGTAGACAATTACTCCAATAAGCCTAAATTCTAAAAAAAAGGTCTTTAAAAATTCAAAAGATTTAGGTTTTTGAAAAATATAATTATTTCTACGAAAATAAAAATATTTTAGCAATATAACCTTTAACATTATGTGCTCAGTGTACTGATTTTCTTTAAGTAGATCGGAAAGCATTAATGTGTTGTCAATAAAAAAATATAATATTTGTTAACACATATTGTTTCAATCATCATTTAATTGCATTAAAACTTTGGTTACATTTTATAATTCACATTCCTTCAGAACGAGAAAACAATATAGCAAGCTCATGCGTTTTAAAGATGCAATATTTGATCTGAGTTCTCAGAACTTCATGCCATTCGATTGGAATGGCTGTGTAACAGTCTTGTATGATGTTTAAAGAAATAATTACTTAAGAAGGAGGTGGAGTCACCCACATGCGACGGCCTGTTTTTTTAAGTATGTTTGGAAATTTTTTTATGACCAGGAAAAAGATAGAACTTTAAGTTTTTTATCATTTATTTATATTTCTTTTAAAATTCTGTGTATAAATGTTTAGCCAAAAATATCCAATAGAACGTGACTTATATAGCGCTCTGAACACAACCCATTGAAAAAATGGACGCTCACTTCCTCCACGAATCCATCTGATTGGTTTATCTGAAAAAAAAATCATCACAGTTTTAATATATAAGCTTAAATACACAGAATGTACTATATTAAATAGAAACTATGAAAAATTCGATTTTTGGTAAACCTCTGAAGAAAAATTTTCAAAATTCATACAGTTTTTTTTGCTATGTTTTTTATTATAAAAAACAGAAACATTTTGAATTTTGGAATGATCAAGTCCAATTAATGTGCAGGTGTGGGCTGATTCTATCCTATAAGTCTGAAGTCATTCGGTCAAACCGTTCTAGGAATATGATGAAAGAAGTCTTGAAAAAAAAAGTTTTGAGAAAAACGCGTTTAAAGTTTCGATTGAAACAATGGAAATCTTAACTTACCCTCAATCGAAGAGTCTCTTCGAAGCTAAATCAACACTAAACGAAGTTCAACGAAATATTCAAGAACGATAGACATTTCCTTTTAAATTACTACAAACTTTGTATAAGCCTGTGGGTTCTTTTCGGATCGGGTGGTGTTTGAATTGTGAAAAGAAAATAATTGCAGTCAGGATTTTGTCCCTCTGTTTTATTGCACACCTTCTATGGGGCATTTCATAACAAAAATAATATATTAAAGTGATCCAAGATTACAATCCATCGTCCCGTCGCCTTTCTTTTCGAACACTTTTTTTTTTCGCGCCACCGTTCTCTTTTCTCTCCTCGTTCGGACTCGTCTCTCCTCTGCCGTTGTCAGGTCCTTCTATCTATATCATGTGTCTCGTTCGACATGTTGCAGAATGCAGGCAGTAGATCCCTACAAACTTGTCTATGCTTGTATGGAAGTCATTTGCATAGAAGGGTCAATGGTAAAGACGACTGTACACAATAAACCCAGCCTTCGATTGCTAACTCGACGATCTGAACAGCTGCTCTTCTAACACCTACTTCTTTATAACGACTAACGACTTCGATTTAAAAAAAAATCACTCTACCACCGTATTCTAGACATGTTAAGTAAGCAATTTATGAAAACAATTTTTTTTTTGATTTTTTGAACCCATTACATTGGTAAACCCCCTTAAAAATTATGAGAAATATCTTATTTATTTCTTAAACAATTTAAAGTTTAACTCAAAATAAAATCAGAATATATATCTATAACATTATTCTACACCAATATAACTTTTACATTCTCAAAATAAAGATCGATAGCTGATTATTATTGGTTATTACATAAATAATAATTTCTTTTTTTTTAACTTATCCAAGATATTAATGTTGGAAAAGAGATCGTTGGTATTGACAAAAACTTTCGAGACAAGAAACAATGAATTAATAGGATTATACTTAAAAACCTTTTGGGGAAGTAATATTAATCTTTTCAAAACAACTTCTTTTTAAACTTTCATCTACAGGAGCTAAAAATTAAAGGACTTGACTGGATTTGAACAGAAATTTGATGCTCCTATAATCCTCTCAAAAGCCGATTTTAAGTGTATGATAAAGTTTAGATTATTATAAAATTATTTTTAATGCTATAAGACTTGCCTTTTATTTGGGAAGTTTTAAATAACTTAGGGCAACACCTTTTAAATTGTTTATCTAAATAATGCAAACCCATTTATATGTAATGCATAAAAAATATGGCAAACATTTTTATATACATAGGGTTTTACATTGTTTCATCAAATTGTCAGAATACTACAAGTCCATGTGACTCAAAGAGTTTTTATTTAAACCTGAAAAACCTATCTTTCGCATATTATGAACACAAGAATTTAAGAACATATTATGCATTAACGCACATTATGAACACAACAATTTTTTAAATAAAGAGAAACAAGTGAAAATGATGAAAATAGGTAAAACAATTAAGTAAATAACAGGCAAAAATACAAATATATACATAAGTGTAAGTAGAATAACTTAAATATTGCTGTATACTGAGATATTTCACATGGTAAAATGATTTTCAATAATTATTAGCTATAATAATTATAATAATAATAATAATAATTTATAATAATTATTCAAAAAAGCTTACTAATAATAATTTAGTATGATGGTTACACGCGTGCTTAGGCACAGCTGTTGTATACTTTAACCTCAATGGATTTCAAATGGATTTATTATATTTAAACATTCATATGTATGTATAATTTTACTTTTACATGTGTATTTTAACAAACTTTTCCTTCAAATATTTTTTTCACTTCAAATTTGCTGAGGTTTATTTTTTTCATTTCTATCTTCTTCTGCTGAATTAGTTTTAGTTTTATTAACGTACATTATAAGATTAAATAGTACTTGAAAGTTATTTTCTTTGCTTGCAACATAGAAGAGCATAGTTCATTTTTAGTCAATTTTGTTTTATTGCAAATTATTGCGAAATATAAAATAATCAACATGTATTTGAAATTGTATTGTTAAATCGAACAATTAGAAAACACTCTCATTTTGGGTGAGATGTGTCTTTCATTGGTAAAGTAGTTTTTAAAATAAATGGCGCATGGCAGGATAGAGCCCAAGTACTTGATTTCTAATCTTCCCAGGGGTTCATTCTGAAGTCCTAAGCCATTGTAAAGTCAGCTTGATGCCCCACCCCTACCCCTTGAGTGCAAAATCGACAACGATTTCTGATCATAGGGGTTGTTCCAGTGTTCTGTAAAGTGCTACTCTAAAAGCAGTGGTGATTGTTGGAAGTGGCGACTCTGACATGAATAACGCTGACATGGTGAATATAGCTGAAAAGCTATTATATCACACTTTTGTATTGCAAGTCCACTGTATATAGCATACATCCTTATGCCCATTTTAATTATATAGGCTTTGTTAGTTACTGTAATTAAAAGATAAGGATTAAAATGCCAAAAATAATAAAATTATAATACTGAAGGATTAGATTCCTAACCTTAACACTATTATTTATCGAAAAAATTTAAATAACATCTACTGCTTATTTTGTCAGAATTCAACACATTTTAATTTTTTTTATTTCATTATTCCTGAAAAATTCATTTTGTTTTTTGAAATTCGTGAGTCTATTCTGCTGAAAAAATCTCCAGACTGTCTTTTATTCGCCAAGATAATATAATTTTCTCAAATCCAAAGCAATCCGAGAAGCTACCGCAAAATGGTATGTTCACCGATTCAGAAAATACTATTTTTAAATGCTTCTTTGCTATCGTGAAAAAAATTGCATTATGACTATTTTTTATTTCCCCCAAACAGCATGTGTCATTTTACCTGAAACCACAGTTTGTTGACAAAATTAAATTTACTTTCGGTTTAGATTTTTTTAAAAAGGCATTTGGCAGCTGTAGGAAAGCAAAAAAAAGAACACTTTGAAGAAAGAAGCACTGCATGAAAAAGGGAAAGGCTCGTTGTTTTTCCATACATCAGGTTCAGAGGATTAGGAGAAGGAAAAGAAAAATTTCAATTAAGTTTTTTTAGCTGACAAGTAAGAAATAATAACGTGACAAAGTCTTGAAGATTAAATTTTTCATGGAAGAAATCGGAAAAAACTTTTGGATGCGCACATTCTTACTAAAGGTTATTTTCTTTGAAAGATAATTAGAAGAGAATTATTCTTGATGTGAACTGAAAATGTTTTGTTAAAAATAATGCAATATTTTCGCTTTTAGGTTTCCTCAAGAACATTTTAATTCTCAGATTCTCTCTTTTCAGTAAGCATTTTTTTTATTTTTGAAATGTTTACTATTTAGCTCCGCGCACTTCAAAGAAAATACCTGCTAGTATCTGAAAATCATTTCTGCAAACTATGATAAAAATATAAAGTTAACTTTTCATTACTTTTCAATAATGTCAATAATCAATACTATTATAAAAATGCAATCTTCAATCAAATGAATTTCTTCTCGATAAATTCATTACGATAAGAAGGAAGTTATCACATACGCAATCCGTATACATACTTACGAATATTTGTATCAGATAAAATGGTGATATTAAAGCATTCCTAAGAACTCAGTCCTTATTTCTACAACCATTCTATTTTTCAATCTATAGGGGTATAAATAAAGTTGAGATGTTAATTGGAATGCACATAAAGCGACAACACCAACTACAGTTGAATGATAATGTGATTGTTTACTAACATAGTCCAACTAACTACTACAAAAACTGTGGTCAAATAATGAGAGATCACCTGAATTGTCATCTCATTCTATATTTTCACTTCATATCAATACATGGTATTGGAAACACCAATCACTTGACGTGAATCAGATATTTCTAGAAAAAAGCTCACGATTCAACTAAAGCAAGTTTAGATCTAACCAGAAACACTGGCAAAAGCAACATTGGATTAAAAGCATGTGACTTTCTGAAACAAAATCTTAACTATAAATATATCAGTTGTATTTAACATATTTATACCTCCATATTTCCATGAAGAACTATTTTGTAATATGAATTCCTATGGATGTAAAACAAAGTAAATTAAGCATTCACATTTCACATCACGCCTTAACTCAATGATGACTTTAGACAGAAAATACAAGCATCTACTTTCCCAGAAAAAGAACATCCAATACTCATATTGATTTGAACTTTCGGGTACACACTATTGGTGACCGAGGGCAGGATAATCCATAGTGGTTTTTAGGGCTACTTGGGAGCAGTGTTATTTGACCACCTTCCAGGGTCTGAAGTATATGCCTTAGACGACTGAGACAAATGGAATCCCTATTCGGGATTACCATTTAAAATTTTTGGAGATGCTTGGATATAAGAAAAACCAATTTATTTCGAAATAGATTATTTTTCATTATCAGAAAATCACACATAGATTTATAAATGTTGTTATCTAGAATACATTTCACTAGTTTTGTTGATCATATTTTTTAAAAAAAATACTATTCATTATAACCGAATGAAAGCATTCATTTAAGGATGAATCGATTTACAAGTTACATGAAATAATTATTACATTTTTTTCTTTGGAGAAATCTAGAAGAATAAAAATGTACATCATTCTTTCTTCAATAACTCGATATTTCAAGATTTAGATATAGAAAATGTATGTTGAATTGGTGATATGAAACTACTAAAACAGCGATAAACACTGAAATGTAGTACTTTAAAAACATTTCGACAGCTCCGTGCCTACTCTCCTTTTTCATATCATCCATCAAATGTTTGAAAGGCAACAAGCGTATGCATTTTACAGCTTAATGCTTCTAACATTTTTTTATTTCAATAAAAAAAATTATTTCCAACATTTAGGATACTTTACTTTCTTGTTGATGCATTGAAAGGGTTCGAATCCTCTATTCCGATATTCGTTTCTGGGTGTTAAGCATATGTATTCTTGAATGGATATATATTTCTCAGATACCATTCCTTTTTCACGACTATTTTGAAAGATTTTGCACTGAAATCTGTTGTGGAATAATGAATTTTTTTCTTTTTTAAATATGTATGTACTTAAGCGAAATTGTGTATACTAAAGGGGCTTTCAAATTGGCTTAAATTCCAGTTCTTATGCTAATTAAAAATGGGAAATAAATTCAATAACGCATTAAATATAACATCGATATGGGAAACCCAGCTTCATTTCTTTTAAGGAATTAGAAATAAATGAAGATCTAGCAGCTCCGTGAAATTTTAATTTGAAGCAATCAGTAAAAATGAAATAAATTTTGTTTAGATGAATAAAAAAGATGTTATGCTAATACTATTTTGAACACTGTTATAAATCCATGAGAAATATAAAAAATTCACGCATTTTTTAATTAATTTACTTTGCGATCATTACAAATTTGATTAGAAGGAATTTGGTTTGATAACTTAATTTAAAACCGGGTATTAGATTAAGGAGGATTTCTATTTTCTAATTATCATTATTTTTACAAATTAATAAATTGATACAAATGAAATGAATTATGCTCTCTAATAACATAATTTTATCTTCAAGTTGAAAAGATAGGAATATATTTCGATTAAAGGAAATATATATGATTGTTAAAAGAAAGATAAAATTTCAACCCAAATTTGCTATTAACCTATTAATTTTGTCTGCTCACTTTAATCTTCTCTTAATGATATGTTCCACTAAAACTAACTTAAATTCATTAGAAAAATAAGTTTCAAAATCAATAACATGTTGTCTTCTTTGAATGGTACAAAATTTTCTATATATTTGCTTAAATTTTGGATTTAAATAAATATTATATTCATATTGGGATTTTTTTTAATCATATGCATCGTACATATTGAGTATGTTTATTCTAGTGGATTTCAGGATATATATAATTAAATTTAAAAGTTCATAACGTTGCCAGAAAGACGAAAACATATTTTTAATGAACTAACAGTTTAACTTTGATTTAACAACTAGGATGGAATCATTGATGAATGTGGTAGAAAAAGTGAAAATAAATTATGCTTGAATTTCAATTTGAAAAGAAACTATGAACCTTATTAATAGAATGGTATCATTATTGTTCTTTATATTCTTCCAAAAACTACAACGGAACGTTAACACTTTGAAATGATTATTAAAGGTTAATAGTAATATATATATATATATATATATATATATATATATATATATATATATAAGTGTATGTGCATGTCTGTACGTGTACGTGTGTGTGTGTTTGTGAGTGACTATTTAACAGATTAAATTAAATATTTTCTGATGTATAATAAACAATTCTTGTTTTTGAGTACCAATATGAGATTCAAGAAATTTAGTTCTTATAAAACAAATCATATTTGCCAAGTGCAGTATACCTTAACTATTTGTCTCATTTGACGTATTAATACACTTTCAAAATTAAAAATAGTAAAATGCAACAAAAATATATTTACATTGAGAGACAGTTCATTAGTGATTTAGAATTAATTAAACATTCCAGATTATTTCTTTTTTTAAAACTACCGTACGTATTTTATTTATTTTTGATAGACTTATTAATAATAAAAATTGAAATGCTATTTCTTCAATTCACTATTTTCTATTTTTAAGGAAAAAGTTACTTATAAATGCTTTAACTATGTTCTTATTCTTCACATTTTGCGTTATTTAACCCATTTTATCCAAATTTTAGTAGAATTATATTTTCCAAATTTAGTTAAACCTAAACAAACTAAATATAACAAAATTTGAAAAACTTATACATTTTATATAAGAAATTTGACTCGTCATTTAAGAACACTGGAATAAAGGGGATAGAATTTGCACTTACAGGTTTTAGTGTTCTCTTCAATGATTAAAAGCTATTTCCAAATACAAAATTCTATTTTATTTGAATAATACTTTCTAGTTTACTAAGTATTTCACTTTTCATTTAAGGTTTGCCCTAATTTTGGTAAAAAAGGTTCAAAAGCAAGCCTGGCAAAGCGTTTTGTCACATTTGCCACAGTGTATTTTTGATTTTCCTGCGCAGCCCTCTCTGACAACGACGTTGTTTTCTGTTACAGCTCTTCGGAACTCCTTCTACTTTAGGACTTCATCTTTGTTGAGAACTTTGTGTATTATTCAGGCATTTACCGTAGCCATATTCAGTGAACATATAAAAAGCGGCCAGCACCACTTTTTCCTACTAATTTTAATTTAATGAACTCCTGCCACCAAGTCGTCGGGATCTACATCGTCCATGTATTTGTTGTAAGAATTTATCAAACTCGACATCTTCCCGTTAACTTTATCTTTGTGTGTCCTCATACTCGTCTCCCAATTCCATAAAATTATTATTGAACATGGCAAATAAATGTTTTACTTTAAAGGATCGATCCTGAACATGCTGATTTACAATTCCATCGTCCACAAAGTATAAATAAGATTTCAACTTCTAGAAATGGTTCCATGACATGGCATTTTTCACTCAGATAATGCCAAGGCCTTAGAATCTGACCAATAATTGTGTTCATTGGTATTTAAATAATAACCCGTTAGAAGCAAAATTCCTATTAAAACACTTATTTCATCAGCATTGGTCAAGAAATCATGTTCGTTTCTTACATCTGCTGCATATCACACAGTTTCTTTTACGATGAGATCAAAAATATCGCTGGAATAAAACTACTCAAAAAGTTCTGTGTGTGTGAAGGGGTTTTATCTTTAAATGCAGTTTCCATCTACTTTAACAAGTCATTTGCATTTGAGTTAGTCTATGTCTCAATTTTGATAATGCAGTGATTTATTCTTTATCCAAAATTACTGATGTCTTAGATTTTTCTTTCTCATTGGTGTGAATACACTATAGCTTATGAGTGGTCCAGACTGTAAATTATCGCCACTTTTAACACCCAGGAACATCTTTTCTAATAATCTCACCAGTATTTACTTCATTATCATCACCTTCATATTTGTCTGTCCGTTCTCTAATATCTGGTAACACAGCAATTTCAATATCGATCTCATCGGAATCTCAACTATTTAATAATTCCAATGATTCCTCTAACTTCAAAACTATTTGCATTTTTTTTTAAAAAAAGAAACTAAACAGATGTGAAACACTAAAAGCGAAATTATTTGTTTATTTATGTTTACTCTTCGTTATAAAGAGAGAAAGAATGCGCCAATTGCAAGCGTATCGTCTCACTGCCCTATTTAGAAGACAATTACAAAATAATTTGCAAAAATTAATTTAAGACCAATACCGCTCTAATTAACCACCGGGATCATAATTAAAGAGTCCTATCAAATAAAAAATTCCCAGCCAAGTGTCCAAATTAAACTGAAAAAGAATTCTGCAACTCCAAAAAAATTATACAAACTGCGCCCATGAATGCGATGAATAAGCAATATTTCCAGAGGAAGGATGAAGGGGTGAGACACATAACTAACGCTGGAAGAAGCTAATACATATTCCTACATGTTCCAACTATCAAAATATTCCCAACATATAAGTAATGATTCCCACATGATATTAAATAGGACAATGAGATAAAATGGGTTGAAAATACAACATAAAACGGCGCTTGGTATTTAAATGTATCTGCAGTGTACGTATGTCTATTCACATACATATTTCTTCTTTATTCCAGAAGTCCATATGGATAAAATTCATCATACTAATTCCTTTGAGAGTAATTTTCAAATTAAATAAGTTTTTAAGCCTATGTAGAATATACTAACATCAAAGTTACATTTGGAGTTCAAAATAAAATAGTCATTATTTTTTCTATTCTGCTATACAAAAGCAAATGAAGAGAAATAAAACATTTCTTTTTTACAAACTTTCAAAATTTACAGTTATTATAATTATCTTTGTAAATATACATCAATTTATAGAAGATACTTATGTAAATATATTTGAAATGTTTAACTTAATGAATCTTTATTCTCAGATAAAATGAAAATTTATTAACAACCAAACCTTTTTTAATCAGATTTCTAAATAATTCTAACAACTTTTATGTTTTTAGAACATTAATAAGCAGTAATGAAATATTGAGTGAAAAATAGATTTATTTTTGATGAATTTAAGATAGACATAATCAACTTTAATTATAAGTAATTCCATATATTTTAAAGAATGATAATAAACAGGCAATTTTCTCGAAGACTGGAATATCCTTACTTTATTTCATGAAATGTAATTACTTTTTCTAATGAATCAAAGGTTTAAACATTTAATTAAAAAGAGTATTTCGCTTAGAACTCATTAACTGCTTAATGCATTTTAGTAGGAGGACCAATAATAAATATTATTTGTAAAATAAAAATGCAGCTTTCTGTACTTTTTGAAAATTCATTATGTAATAGTTCCTTTTAATTATATGGAAACATCGGAATCTTGGAACTAAAAAAAAAAGAAGTTGGCATTTCCAATGAAGTTATCAAACATTTATGAAAGTAGCTATACAAGTATAACATATATTGAATAATTTATCCACATTTTTTTTAAATTTCTTTTTTTATTATTTATAAAAGTTCCATTATTTAAATTTTATGTAATTTTGATAGAAACTTCCATACTCTAAATATCAATCGTTTTCAATAACTTATAAGTAATTATTATTAAGCAAACGATCCCTTTAAAAAAATATATATTAGGAAAAATAAATTTGGATTTCCTATAGATAATAGCTCTGTTGTAAACATCTACAAAAGTATGAAATAGTTGGTAAGTTGAAGAAATGAACAAATCAAAGTATTCAAAAATTTAATTTTTCTTTTTCATAGAAGACAGTACCATACGTATATACCTTAGATAAAAATGAGTACTTTAATAAAATTTATTTTTCCCTATGCAGGATGTTGCCGAATCCGACCTAATACTTCAGAGGGGTGGTACTAGGCAGAATGGTAACGACAAATAAACATAAGAAGGGGTATCGTTAACCAATTTTAGTTGGAGTAATTTACAAAAACTGTTTTGGAGGATGGGATGTGTAGTAAATTGAAAAGGGGAAGTAAGAGGTAAAAAATACACTTATTAGAGTTGAACCATGTTTACAATGCAAACAATTCATCACACCTCGATATCAGAAATGTAACAACAAGAGGTAGTCACAAAAATTGTTCGCAGTCAAAGATGTGCACATGATGACACAGCTGACACCTACGACAAAGTATTGTCGGATGCGTTCAAACAAATGCAGTTTTATTTATGACGTCGAGTTGCGATGCATTGTTAGTATGTAAACATACTTTTCGCTTAATAAATGTATTACTTACCTCTTATTTGCTCATTTTCATTTCACTATACATCACAACCTTTCTAACTGTTTTTGCAAATTATTACAACTAAAAGTAGTTAGCAGACCCATGTTTTATGTTGATTTGTTGTTCCATGCTGCCAACTATCACCTCTTTGAATTTGTGGTTTGAATTCCGCAACACCGTGTATAATGTTTTCCTTGCTTTATCAATTAATCACAGTACTACAAAATGCTTTTAAAGACAACATCGATGTTTTAATATATTCAAAAATAATTTTACAATGTAAAGTGGAAATGAATTTACTGAACCTTTTTGTAAGTCGGTTACAAATTATATGATGTAATTACTATGGCTTTCCTAAACAATACGAAGCAGTTAATATGAAACTAAAATGAATATATATATATATATATATATTATAATATGTCGAGCAGAAGAAGTAATTTTTCATGAGTTTAGAGTAATACAATCTCAAGAATTTAATTCAGATTAATATGTTTTACTTTTTCTTAAATAAGTATGACTCTTCATAATCATTATTTTCAGCTAAATTAATGTTCAATATTATGAACTAACATGTCATTCAATAAAATTGGTATTGCTTTATTTTACATTATTAGAAAAAAATAGTAAACAAAATATCACTAAAATATTTATTCACTTATATAAAATATTTATTCTATATATATATATATATATATATATATATATATATATATTATATACAGATGCAAGAACAAATTACAATTTTTGTTTATCAAAAATATTTTTTTCTTATACAAAATTTCTAATGCACTTAGGCTAATTATAAATATCGAATATATTAGAAATAAAATATATACGATTTCGTCTATCATTTCAGGTAAAAATACACAATCTAAAATATGTTACAAGTATTGAAAGCAAAAAAAGAAGGTGCGCTTATTTAGAACAATTACTATACGTCAGTTCATTAAGCTCTGGTTTATATACTTCTCTGAAAAATCACGGTAATAGTTAATGTATAGTTAACAAATATATGTGAAGCACGCAAGAACACATTCTATAACTGGGAGAATAATTCTACACAATTTGAAAGTGATTATTTTGTTAATGAAAACAAGTTAACTCGAACCTCAACATTTCGTTGAGTATAATTAAGGTACGAACCACTATTTATGAGTTTTATCGAATTGTTTTGTAGTACCTTGTAATGAATTGTAACTCTAACAAGTGCAATGATTTTATTTTATTTTTGACGTCCTTTTCTTCTCATTGCATACTCATAAATTTAAAAATGTTTTCGCAGAGTTTAATATGAGAAAAGTTATTCCGTAGTATATTTATTGTAAAAGCATACTCGTGAAACAGAATACTTGCATAAAATAATAAATTTTAAGGGTATTGGTTTATGTAATCGCTGATGTATATTATGTTTGAATAAACTTCAAAAACTCTCCTCTGTTTAGATAACGATACTTAATATGGTGTTGTTATTTAGAGGTTTTCTGTTTATAAGAAAACCTCTAAATAACAACGCCATATTAAATAACGTAATCTAAATTATGAATGAAAATCAAATTTCTTAAGATTTATATCTGAAAATTAAAATAAAGTTCTCTGATAATGTTGTGTCCTATACAATTCATTTATTTTTTATGGATTTATGCTATAATTTCTAGCAGCAGCAGTGAGTGGTCAAACTCGAGGTATCGTGTTTGGTGTCGGCTGAGTTAAGTAGTGGGTTCGATTCCTTATATCAATACAAATCCACCGTGTACAGGAACTGACAAACATTAAATACTTCGAGTTTCAGTGTCTCCACCTTGGGGTGATGAGGATCCTTGGAGAGTGGTACCAAAATACGTGTTATCCTTGTAATTTGATTATCATTCAGAAGTTATGACTGCAAGACAAATCCTCTTTAGCACTTATGTTGTTTCAGAAAGTGAAAATAATATTGACCTCTTAACTGGTTTGCTCGTACACCGAAAAGGTTGTCAAAAGCTGGCCACAACTTGTTTCTCCTTAAGCTGAGTTGATCATTCCTTTTTTTAAAACTTGGTTCGGGTACACTTCTAGTTCTTATAGTAAGATCATTAGTGCTAGTGTTTTTAAGAGATACCATGGTACTGATATACCTTTCATCCGGAATGTTCTTTGGGGAGAAAGCGGGAATTATATTTATATACATAATCTAATTCTCTACAAACGAGAGAGAAACATTCAGCAATCAAAATCAATGGGTTCTAGTTATTATTCACTTTTATTTTATTATATATATATATATATATATATACATATATATATTGTATATATATATATATATATTATATATATACATATATATATATTGTATATATATTTATATATATATTATATATACATATATATATATATATATATATTATATATATACATATATATATATATATATATATATATATATATATATATATATATATATATATATATATATATATATATATATATATATATATATATATATATACAAAATTTCATTAGAGTCCAATTAAATTTAGAACTATTTCTAATGGTTTTAATACCTATATTACACATCCAGGCAAGGTGTTGCAAAACATTATACAACACACCTAGACAATATCTCAAACTCCATTATTGTAAAAAATAGTAAAGATATTGTTGAAAACATGCAAGGTAAGAGTATTAAATCTTTGCATAGCTTTGATTTCAAAGACTTATTCAACTCTATTCATATAGAGGATATGATTATAGAACTTAGAAATGTTTATATTAAATATTCATTAAATAAATTGATAAATTATGATAAATTTAATACTATTATACAATTTGTTTTGAAAGAAAATTACGTATTTCATAACTATAATTATCAACAAATTAATGGACTGCCACACGGTGACCAGCGAGTAATAGTCTGGCTAGTATTTATTCACACTATTACGAGAATGAAAAAAATTGATACAGACTCTTAATACTTTTTCAGATACATCGATAATTTAACTATTTTCAGCAATAAAGTTGACTTTACTCCTTTTTTTAAAGTATTAACCACACTACTTAAAATGAATAAAAACCAATTGTAATTTAGAGGCAGCAAACTTCCTAGATCTCCAATTAAAAGTCGAAAATAAAATGCTAAAATTAATATTTTTGATAAAAGAGACTCTTTTGATTTTAATGTTATAAAAATGTCATATTGGAATAGCTCCCTTCACATTTAAAATTTTAGAAATATTATTCTAAATTAGATAAAAAGAAATAATAATTTAGTATCTGAAAAAGTTTTAAAAATTAATAATTATGAAAAATTCTTTCAAAGTTTCCTAGACTATAATTATCCTGTTAATTTTATTTATAAATATATGTCTTCAAAATTATAGCTACTTAATTATTATTATTTAATATATTCATTTCCATTTAGTTTATAGTATAATATTCTTAATTTTCTTATAATAAGTTTAGTTACTAAAATATATATAGATGTCGCCATTATTCTTAGTTATGCTGTTTTTTTGTGCTTGTTGTTAGTACACTCTTGTAATCGGTATACATGGGGTAAGATTTTAGTTTCTTCGCACATTTTCATTATTATTACTTATGGTCATAAACATTTTTAACGTCTTTTGTAAATATTCTTGTTTATACATATTTATATTTGTCTATTTCACCCGGATTCCTATAGTAATTTAATATTCCAATTCTGTTCTATTGATGTTATATTCACCCACGTGGGTTTTTGGTCATTTACCTTGGTTTATCTCCTATGCTATTGTCGAAAATTTCAGCAGTAGGGGAAGATTGAGATCTCACAAAACACTGTTTAACCCTATTTCACTGTCCTAACCAGTGACAGCTCGAGAAATCATAATAGTTATTTTCCTTTCTAGCTAAATTTCTCTTTTTTTGGTCTTTAATGGTTCCATGTTCTTGATTCTTTCGGTTCGCTCTTAAGATGTTTTGGGATTTATTAGGCTTCTTTTCAATTTATTTACTGATATATATATATATATATATATATGTAGAGTGCATTTATAAAAAGCAAAAAATCAAGATTTTTTGTGTGCTGCAATTATAAAATAAAAAAATAGTGTGGAAACTTTAAAATTCAAAAGTAAAATAAAATTCTTCATTTTCGCATTCTGTTAAGTATTATGCTTAGTTATTTGCAACAAAAAATGTGCCCTTTTTTAGAACATTTTGGGCAAAAATATCACCATTTATAGAGTTAAAAGAAAATGAATAATAACTGGTTACCATTTCCAATTAAAATCTTAATTTAATTAAGGTTCCTGGTCATGAATACATTAAAATAGAAATTAATAAATGTTAGAGAAAATTAAAATTGTCACCGATTATTATGTTTGATTTAAATATATTTAAATATCTAAGGTTGCTTACATGTCGGCATCGTCATTTGACTGAGAGTAAAAAATATTTGTACCGTTATCTATTGCTTTTCAATTGCTTCTAAGTACAATGTTAACAAAGCAATAAAAGCTTGATCATTATTTGGTTTGAGACACTAATTTAAAACATCAGAAGAATTAAGGTTTAAAAATTAAACCTATATTACTTCAAAATATTGTTAACAATATTTAGATGTCTAATAACAATAAGAATATTTCTATTTCTATCAATAATCAGCAAAACTGTTACAACTTGTTTGCAAAAGGAACAAATTTTGAAAATTATGCTAATAAAACTTGTAAATAATCAGTCACACGATATGTTAAGTTTCAAGCAAATTTAAAGCCTAGAATTCAGAAAATTGATTAGTTGTACAACAAACCGAGAAAAATTAGCTGAATTTGGATATATGATTTGTAAGAATTCATTGAGTGAAATTGAGTGACGTCTTTAGTTTTCTTAAAACTTTAGATTTTTCATAGAGTGCTACTAAAAAAAATATGCGACTTATTATTCCAATGTAACAACATAGACATACGCAGACAATGCCGTTTTTGAATTAAAGGTATACAGTTTATTAAAATATTTAACAATTGATGAACCTGTAGCCTTTTTCTTTCCATGTAAATTATGCCTACATAGCAAAAATCGTTTTCAAAACTTTAGCAAAACTGAAAGTAGTTTTGAAAATTAAACTTTTCCTTTTTTTTATTATCTATTAAAAATAAGATATTCAAAACTAAAAAGAGATTTAATCTATAGTCTGAAATATTTTTATCCAATTTGATTCATAATTGCTTAAACAAAAAAATGTCGACTGAATAAATAAACTTTAAACATAAAAAGAAATGCTTGAAAATTTCAAGAAAAAACTGTTAAGATAACTGTAATAATCCATAATTGTAACAAAATGTGAGAGAAAGGTAAAAAGGCTGCAGAAACAGAATTTCAAAAGTATTTTTCCCTCAACAATTGAAAGCCTGAAGCACGAAAAATGAAATTCTTGCTAACGTCCAAGTGGTGTGTCAACTGTACCCTCGGGTGCTAGAGAGTTTAATGTCTCGTCAACAATTTCTTTTCCCACTATTACATTTTTGTGTGCTTTATACTTTTCCACATATGAAGGAAATAACTTGTAATGGACTCCTTTTTTTTACTTTACGGAACGACAGATGAAATTAAGAGAATTGTATTATAAAAATAAAAGTAAAATGTGCGAATACTAGACTCCATAACGTTTTCTCAGCACTTATGTTGTAAAAACTCGGAAAATGCTATCTAACTTATTGAAATAAGTTTAAAATATCTGAATGTCGTTTGAAGAGAGCAGTAAATGTTTCGTTATGTGGAATGACAACTAATGGAAGTTATTTTATGTATTTTATGTCACGGGAAATTTTGGAAGCTAATAATCTAAAATCAAATTTATGATGTTGTAAAATGTGAGTGTTATAATTTCCTGAAATTTAAGAGTGATTTATTCAACTACAAAGAAATGCTTTTGTAGAGAACATTTGTGTTTCTTGGAATTTTAAGTACGTGGTTTTTGTTAGCTACTTAAAACCTGAACTATTTGCCTTCTAGTAATTTATTAGATTGTAGTTATTAGATTTTCTTAAACCAATTTTTTCGATTTCTGTTGAATATTTGATAATGTTCAAAATTATATTCAATAAGTTGCAATATTTAAAAACCTTGAAAAGTTTTATACCAAATGTTTGTTTAAATGACAAATTTATCTTAGTTTAAAAATTACTATAAAAAAAGATTCTTCTGCATAATTGCTTTTGTAATGTGTATGTAAAGGATAATCGTTTTTCTCCTGAAACAATAACATGTTTTATTTCAACTTAGGTTTTTGTAAATTGATTTTTTCAAAAGAAGATAGGAATGTTTTACTTATCTTACAAGAATGCCAGTGAAATCCATTACAATGGTAAACAAAAGTAATTTTTGTCAATATTTATAATAATGCTACTCAAAGTGAACCACACTAGAGGAGAAAGTATTACCAGCAAAATTTTTTATATGCATACAATTAAATTATATTAATTTAAAAGGTTTAACTGGCTCTCAATTGTAGTATAGGGGCCACATCGGATTTTTATCAAAATATCATGGTGAGATATCCGATTCGTTCTAAAATAAATAATAAGTAATTCCAAAAAAAGTACCTTGGTGACCGCTTTTAGTCACCAAAAAAGGACTGCACCAAGTGGCCCTTCTATACTACACTTTAACCACTTTAATTTCATCTAATTAAGTTCATTTTCTTTCAGGAATTTAAAAATGCTGCTTATTTTTGTAAATTAAAGAAAACATTAAAATGCTTGCCTTTTTATTTAATACATTTTAATATTTATAAATAGCTTAATTATTTTGCATTATTCATGGTAGGAAAAAGATATCTATGGAAATTCATAATAAATCATTTGTGTTTAATATAAGCTCAACAATATTCCGGAGACATTTCATTTCAGGTTGTATATTTAAGAAAAATTCGAATAACTAGAAGGTAAATAATTCATAATTTGGATAATATTTGTTTATCTATCTGAAGGAGAAAAATGTGCCTTATTACTACAATTCACTTTTCAATATATTCTATATATTCTATCATTTTCAATATATTCTATCTATCTATCTATCTACATATATATATATACAGTCAGGTCTCTTTTTATGCGGATTGTTTTTATGCGATTTTGAAGTTGTGCGGTTTGTATTCCAAACAATTCTAGATTTTTGTTATTTTTATAATTTTTATACTTAGACGTAGATCGTAGTATTCTTTCCGTATCTTTTTGGTGCTTACGTCTGCGGCTCGGCTGCGACAGTCTTAGATTCGCATTCGTTATTTCAGTAGTATTTCAGTAGTATACCGATACGATATCATTATTTCGAAATTATATTTTCTCTTAGCGGTGCCTCGTTCATTTTTATAAAAGTTTCACTTTAATAAGTGGCGAATTTAAGTTGCAATATAATAAGCAGCAAATTTTGATTTCTGGACTTAAGGGGAGTGTCGTAAAGTTTTATTTTTCATCAGAAAATCGTAAGTGTAATTTTTTTAAATTTCTTTTCTAAGATTTTATTTGGCCCAATGGAGAAAAAAAAACACCAAAGACAGTCGATTTCGTTGGAAACGAAAATTGCAATTTTAAATCGCTTAGGAAAAGGAGGATTTACGGCTATTGGAAAACATATTAATTTAGGCAAATCTACTCTCAGATCAATTGAAAAGAATGAAGCTGCAATAAGAAAATTGGTCATTTCTGGTACAAAATTAAGCACCAAATTTGTATCGTACACAAGAGATGTATTATTAGAAAAAACGGAAAGAGCCATTGCAATTTCGATTGAGGAACAAGTTCAAAGAAGGATTCCTGTAAGTGTGGTTATTTAATCCAAAAAAAAAAGCACTTCAGTTTTATAAGTCAATGAAACAGTCAGAACCATCAACTTCCACTTCCCAAGCTGGAAAAGAATTTCCAGCTAGCAAAGGATGGCTAAAAGGATGGCTTCTTAAAAAGAAATGCACTTCATAATATTATAATAACAGAGGGGAGAGTGCGACAGCAGATGAAGGAGCAGCAAAAATATTTCCAGAGAAGCTAGCGAAAATTATTGAAGATGGGACTATTCTGCCGATCAAGTATTTAACGCTGATGAAACAGGACTTTATTGGAAAAGATTGCCTAACCGTACTTACATCGCAAAGGATGAAAAAACTGCAAGTGGACATAAAGAAAGTAAAGATCAAGTCACCTTATTACTTTGTAGTAATGCATCAGGAGATCGGATGTTGAAACCTCTCTTAATAAATAAATCTCTTAGACCACGCGCCCTTAAAGGTAAATATTTAAAACAACTGCCCGTGCATTGGATGGCTAACCCGAAAACCTGGATGACAACAGCTTCTTTTACAGAATGGTTCAATAATTGTTTCGTACCAGAAGTGGACGCCTATATGAAGGAAAAATCTCTCGATTTTAAAGTTTTATTAATTGTTGACAATGCAGCAAGACATCCACAATTAGAACATCTAAATGTTCAACTAGTATCAACAACTATTTCTTCCGCCCAATACAACAAGCCTTATTCAGCCATTAGATCAAGGCATAATTGCAACTTTTAAAAAATATTATATTAATACAACGTACAAATTCATCTTAAATAAACTAGAAAATGAGTCCTTAACAGTAAAAGATGTGTGAAAACGATTTTCTATTTTTGATTGTTTAATTCATGTTGCATCTGCTTCCACTCAAATAAGACATAGAATTTTAAATGCCTGTTGGAAAAAGATTTGACCAGCATGTGTGACAGACAATACAACCACTCAAACATCGACACTATCAGATGAAATAATTAATTTGGCACATGAAATTGGAGGAGATGGTTTTAATACCTTCAGCCACGATGATATAGATGAATTGCTTGTGGATGATGCATTAAGTGACAATGATATTATTGATTTAACTTTAGATCTAACTGTAGACGGCGTCGTAGGTCTAGAAGGTGATAATGATGAGGAAGAAAAATCAACTCCCCTCACTGGAAAATTAATTCAAGAAGGTCTTCAATTTTGCAGTAAATAAGAAAATCATTTTCTTATTAATGACCCCAATTCTAAACGAGCCTCTAAATTACAACGCGAGCTGCAGAACTGCATGTCTGGATATCGTAAACTATATAAAAAAATAAAAGAATCCTCATCGCAAAGTTTAATTACTGATTACATTGTCAGAAAAGGAAGAGCTACACAGAACGAGAATGAAGTTTGTGAAAATCCGTGGCCTTTACCGCAAATATCTATTGCAGAGGGAGTCTCTTCTGATGATGAAGGTGATTTGGAACCACTTCGCAAACGGTGCAACCATTATCAGATAGCTATAATCATTAAAAATGTAAAACTATGTGTATTACTTTTCCATAAAATAAAATGAATTAAGATTTGAATACAAGTTTTTTTTTCTTTAGCTTTTTGTATGAATTTCTTTCAGACATTCGAAGTAATTTATCATGCAGCCTATTTCTTCAATTTTTTATGCGGTTTTAAGTTAATTTTAACTAGTTGTTTTGGTTTTATGCGATTTTAGAAAACTAAGGAACGTATCTCTACTTTTTCCATTCAAGTAATGTCTTTTTAATGCAATTTTTTTATATGCGTTTTTCGGTAGAACGTATCTACCGCATAAAACGAGACCTGACTGTATAGATATAAATATATATATATATATATATATATATATTCTCATGAGGAACTTGTTTTTAACTAAGTTCGTTCAAAGTACAGAAATATAAACAAGCAAAAATTAATTAATCTAATATATATGAGGTGTGACAAAAAATAAAAACCGAGACTAGTTCAATAAATCGCTGTACTTACAGAATCAGTACTCCGTGACATTATCACCTTCAAACTAGTCCACTTCAGCATTAATAAACTTCTGCATTCGGCATTGTCATTGCTGATAACAGTTCTGGAACGAGGGTTTGGAAGGCCATTCATGATATTTTCCGTTTTTGCATAAATCTCTACAGTTGAGGGAAAATGGCGTCCTTTTGAGTAAAATGTATAAGTAGGAAAAAAAAAAGTGTCGCGCGCATGGTGCCAAATCAGGTGTATAAAATAAATACTCCTTAACAGTAAGGTTTTTGCTCGTCGGAAACTGCTTGCCAAATAGGGAAGTGTGAGTAGATGAATTATCATAGTGCAACAGCCAGCCATCACTCCACAAAAGTGGTTTTTTTTTTCATTTATTTTTTACGAAGTATTTTTTGTACTTCAATGTAGCGGTGTTGATTAACAGTCTGACCACAAGTAACCCACTCAATCATTACAATTTCATAAAAATCGAAGAAAATTAACATTGCCTAGAATTTTGAATTCAGAGTGCGTGCGTTTTGGGGTCTTGGGGATCCTGGAGACTTTCACTGCATCGATTAGGTTTTTTTTTCTGGGTCATAGGTAAAACTCCATGTCTCATTACATGTTACAACGGATTCCAACATATTAAGCTCGTTAGCAATGCGTTCTAATATGTTCACACGCACGTCTTTACGGCACTGTTTTTGGTCTTCGGACAGAACTTTTGGAACAACCTCAGCGCAAATCTTCCTCGTGTGTAATTCTTCAGTTAAATTGCGTCGAACAGCTCCGCAATCCAGGTTAAGGAACTCCTTCACTGTATGATCATTTAATCCTCGGTCACCCCAGATCACATTATTAACTTTGGCAATGTTTTGCTCTGTAATCGTTGACCTTGGGTGCTCAGCATGTTCATCATCTTCCACACTGCCCATTCCCCCTGAAAACCACTTATGCCATTCAAATACACCTGCTCGAGACAAAGTTTAATCTCTGAGCCTCGGTTAACATTTAAAATGTTCCACAAGTTACTTGTTGTTTACTTGCTCTTTGCGGTTTTTACATCAGAAATTTGTTCGGCAGAATACATGTGTTCACTCAATGGCAATTGACGTGATGAGTTGCCAGTGCTTCTCAAACTTTCAATATTTGTGAGCCACTTTTCAATCATAGTTTTCATCGCGCGCCCTCCATACAATAACAACGTATTTAATTCATTAATAATATACTTAGATTTAAAGCTACAATACGACTTTAATTATAAACCATCCGAATTATCAAGGTGAAGTATTAAATTTTACATATATATATGACCTATCATTTCAGTAAAAATAATAATATTTCAAATTATTTAATTTTTATACTTTTGGATGTGCCCGTGCCCTGCACGTAGGGTTATCGCCCCCCCTTCCAACGGTACATCGCCCTACAGTTTTAGAAACGATAGATTAAGTTGAAACTCGCCATGTGTGGGATGATGTCATCCATACATTTTTGTTGCTAACTTCAATTCTATTTTTATGCTACATCCTTTGTCTCTTTTTTGTGTGTGCCACACCTCGTATTTACACATTAATTTTTTTCGACCAAAGAACTTAGACATTCAGCATGTCCGTAGTCAAACAATATAAAAACAACATTTTGAAAATTTATATAGTTGTTTTGGATTGGAAGTTATTTGTTTTTTTTCCTTATCTTAGCAAATTCTTTAAACTATACTATAAACATTGTTCCTGTTTATTGGAAACTCTTAGGGCAGTGCGGATTTTAATATTAAGTTCTATTGTGTATCAAAATTACCACTACCAATTTTTTTCATAGCGGTCATGTCAATTACCTTACTAAATTTAGGGGAAATGTAACATTAAAATAATATTTAAGATAAAATTTTAAACTAAATTTTTTCATAGTGGTCATATCAATTACCTTGCCAAAGTTAAAGGAAATGTAACAATAAAATAATATTTAAGATAAAATTTTACACTAAATTTTTTCATAGCGGTCATGTCAATTACCTTTCCGAAGTTAGGGGAAATGTAACATTAAAATAATATTTAAGATAAAATTTTACTCTAAATTTTTTTCATAGCGGTCATATCAATTACCTTGCCAAAGTTAGGGGAAATGTAACATTAAAATAATATTTAAGATAAAATTTTACACTAAATATATATTTTGTATCACGGAATTATTCACCAGATCTCCCATAGTTACAGTATAACAAACGAAAAACATGATTTTTTTTTTACTAATAGTAGACTAAATGAGAACAGCAGCAGTTAAGGGAGGAAACGCTAGGAACAAATCTGTCCCCAATGCTTATTCAATTGGCTAATTTTCCTATTATTTATCTTTTTTGAGTAAAATTTTAGGAAGTATTTGGACTAAAATTGTGTTCTGGGAAAACACTGCTTTCCTATTCCAAGTTTCGGAAAGTTAAATGGATGCTCTGGAGTGAGATTTGGTTCCAATAGATTTTCAGAGAGAAAACTTTCAGAAATTATTTTATTTTAGAGGGAAAATTTTGAGCAGAACAGAATTGTTTTAAAATGCTACTTTTGAAATTTTCCTTAGTCTAAATTCAGTACAAACAAAAGAAAAATAAGAATTTTGTCCCAAAGAAAAAATTATGTAAATAAATGATAGTTTAGAGAAGCTTTGGAGAAATGCAAAATAATTTCAGTGATAGTCAGTTGTTTGCTTTTTCGATTACAGGTATATATATTTGTGTTATCGAATTATATTACTCTTAGAGCTGAATGATAATTAGACATAAATATTGAAATGTTTTACAATAAACTGTCCTTGAAAGAATTGTACGTTGGTTGATGTGTTTTATATTATATAGAAACCGCTGAAACTATTTTTTTTTACTATTTTACTTTTGAATATTAAAAAAACCTGGCTTTAAAAATAGTTATAGTATTTTTTTCAAATACAATACATAAAATATTGCGCGATATCCCTATAATATTTAAGGTAAGCCAAATAAATATAAACTCTAGATTTTAATTTCTGGCTCCGAAACTATATATTCTTTTATATAACGGATAAAATAAATTTAATTTATTTACTTTTAGTATATTAATATAAAAATCATAGAATTAAAATGTATCAGTAAAAAAAAGTCCACTGCTGAAAAATTTGGAAAAAAAATCCAAATATCCAAATAATCAATATATATATATATATATATATATATATATATATATATATATATATATATATATATATATATATATATATATGTGGAGCCTGGTATGGGACAGCGCAACAATCGTCTTTATATATTTTTAAATTTAATCGTTCATAAATATTTACATACTATTTATAGCACTGTTCGTCATTTAAAACAATTCTTAGTAGTTCCTTGTTATATTCGTCACATTTCATTCGTCTTCGAGTCGTACCTTGTGTCTCTCTCTCTTCCTTTTCTATCACTACGTCCTTAGCTTCGTCAAGCGTCTAGCAACTGACAGGCTCCCAAAATACTGAGAACGCTCCTAGGCATGCGCAGTACATTAAGTTGAGTAGCTTGGAAATAGCGGCTGGCACCATATATATATGTATATACATATATATATATATATATATATATATATATATATATATATATATATATATATATTTATATTAGACAAAAAATGCATTGTGTCTGATAACTTTTAATCCCTTGCAACACTGGTAAGAAGTAAAACGTCAGTCATCAATTAAATCTCGAAGCCTCTAATGAAGACAATGAAATAAAAAGATAATTTATAGCGTATTATAAGTAAGTAATATAAATTAATTTGTAACTGTGTCTTACACAAAATTACACAATTTTATATTTTGTGGTGTTTTAATAAGTTTAGAAAAAAATAAATGTTTCTATAAATCTCTGAAATTATGCTTTTATAATAAAACCTGATCACGCTCCCTGCTGTAAGCATTTTTGATATACATTCCAGTAATATATCAAGATTAAGCCAAACAACATTTTACTCACCATTTACTCTCCATGAAAACAGTACATTTTAAGCCTTACTTATTATTGAAAATAGAAATTTGTATAAACATCAAAAGTTTATCGTACAAGTATTACTTCCTATCTTTTTTTTATAAGTAAACAATGTATAGTTGCTATAAGTATGCATTATTATTTATAAATGCTCCACATATTTTATCTTTTTAAAAGTTATTTATATGCCTGCTTTATTTTTACATACTTTTAAAGGCTTAAATATATAACAATTATATATCTTAATTTCATAAATGTTAATAATAATAAATTAGTAATAACTAATAATAGTCATAATTATTATAATACTAATAAACTAATATTTAATAATAATATTTTAAATATATAACATTATATATATATCTTAATTTCATAAATATTCTTGCAATGTTAAAAATTATTATTTATTTAAATAGTTTATTAATATTTCATAGTTATGATATAAGAAATTAATTCCTGAAAAATCGTCACACACACACACGAACTTGTTATGTGTGTGTAAACTGAATCACACACACACGTTCAATATTATTACATTTTTCTATACATAAACAAAAAAGCACTAAATTTATTGAAGTATTCACCCATTTTCATCTGCGTAAAGCAAAATGTAAACGTAAATACATTGTTTTAGTCAAGCGTCTATAACCATAACAGAGGAACATTAAAAGGAATGACAGAATTACATACATTTTTCCTAAAATAATCATGCTCTAGGAATTTTAAATTTTAAAAAGGTAAATAGTATTTAATGGTTGTTACAAACGTTTTAGAGAATACTTAAATGATTTCACATTGAAAAGAAATACGAATTCAGAAATAAGAAAGATGAAATAAGTAACGTCTAAATTTCTTAGTCTCAAAGTTGTGCTCCCATTATCTAATAACGTATTTATATGCACCGTTAAATAAGGTAGCGAAGATAATACAGCTAAAAGAATTTCGAAATATTAATAATTAAAATAATGGCTATAAGTTGATAAAACTAACAATATTCATTTTAAAAGCAAGTAAATATATATTCCCAATGAAATATGAAATAATTAGAATTAAGTAATTAGTTCATATTTCATCGATAATTAACATTTACTTAATTTTAAAGTGAGAACTATGAGTTTTAGTACTTTCTATGAATAACATTTGGAAGTAATATAAATGAAGAACAAAACTCATTAAGTAATTCAGGTTAATAAATTAAAAAGCTTAAAAGCTAATATAAGTGTGTCTATTAAAATGATCAGGGGATAATGTCAATAAAAATACTACGGCAAATGTTAATAAACAAAAAAAGTGATTAATATGTACTCAATAAAATAAAGTGCCGTATTAATGTTAAGTTAATGTAGCGTGACGGTTACTTTAATGCATTTTTTTATTAACGTTAACAAAACTGAGACACTTTTAATCGTTTTTTTTAAATAAATAATTTTTATTTATAAGAGAAAGGAGAAAAAATGTAAATTGTATCCTTCTTAAAATATTTATTTTTTATATCTCTGTAAACATGAACCTAAGCGAATATTTTACTAAAGTCAACTAAATTAACTTTCTTTTTTACATAGTTATTTGAATAACATTAATAAATGGAAGGGGTGTATCAGCTCAGGTGCGGTTTTATAGTGTGACGTTAATATATTAATCATTCACTCACTTAAAAAATAAATAAAATTGTACTAATCAATTTTTCTAAACTTTCTGCTTATAGTCAATAACTTCAAATAAAATACTATATAACTCAAAAATTGCTTTAAAATTTGAACAGAATTTGAGAATGTTAAATATGGTATATAAATAAATAAATCTAAGAACCAAAATATTAACTTATCTTATATTTTTGAGGTACAAGGAAATAATTTGAAATCGAGGAGTTAATGGGTAGTTCCATAAGGTATTTTAAACTGAGATAATGGGTGTAAAAGTTAACGTCTGTTCTCGATTAATTTCCCCACTATTGTTGTATCAGTATTTCCGACAAATTAAGTATATACAGAGACAATAGCTTATATAATGGACTGTATTTTTAGCAGTGGAAGAGAAAATTATATGAGTAAAAATATTAAAATACTGCTTTTAAAATAGGCATATTAAGGTATTATTACAGTTTGCTATTGTAAAACTGCATAAAAAAAGCTTTAATTTTTCAAAGTATATTTAAAGATCATATAAAGGAAGACAAGTAATATATTTTAAATTTATTTTAGTAATTATGAAAGGAGAAAGATATTTTGAGAAATGAGAAGAAATTCTTTGAGTCTTAAGTCTTTTGCAACATAATTTTTAGCTATATATAGTAAGTATTTAACCCAGAACTTCTCGTGCAGTGTGTATCATACTCACCGTCTAAGTTTTATTTTGTTTTCTTGTATTTAAATTATTTAATGTAACTTTTTCTTAATATCTTTACATTTAATTTACTTATCTTAAATTTTAATTGTTTTAATTTTCTTTTTAGACTCTTTAGTATATTTATGAAATTGTGTGATTAAAAGAACTATTTGTTCATTGCCATTCTGATTCGCTTACAAAAATAGATTTTTATTCTTACATTCATTGCAATATTGCTAATGATAAGTGTACTATTTACTTAGTTCTATGAAAATGTGCCCTTTTTCTACATTTTAAGTTTAATTTTAGTGTAGAATTGTTCTATCTCTCTAAGCCTTTTTTTAAAATATTAAATGTTTCATTTTCATACTTCTACTAAGATTAGAAAGAATCCCGTCATTTGTAGTCATGCGACGCTGGTTTAACTTAATTGATTATTTTCAAATACCCATTTTATAATACCCAGGTAGACTGTCACATCGCATCATAGCTTAAGTTAAAATTAAACACTAAATCCTCTAAAAACAATAAAACAGTACACTAAATTAAAAGACCGTTCTTTAAATTAACATTTAATTTATTTAATGATTAACAAGATTAATTTTAAGTAATTGTACAAATGGCTATAACAAAATTCTACTTAGCTTTGAAAGGGGGAGTCTGGTAAAAGGGAGTGAATCATGGTCGCCGCCCGGAGTCCCGCGGAGTCCAGTTCAAGGCCTGGATTGAGATTGTAGAGAGTCTCAATTGTGAATGTGTGAGAGAGTCTCGAAATCGGGGTGCATCCCGTTTTTATTTGGCGTCCTCTTCACTTCCGAATCCTAGAGCGGATTCTTTACCTCGTCCGCTTAATTTCTTTTGATTCGTCCGGAGTCAGCGCAAGGTTACCACACACGGTCAGTGACATTTTTTAAGCGCGGGAAAGTCCTCAGACGCACCCCAATTATTTATGGTTCTAATGAACCTTGCGGGCGTGAGAACGTATTCACCCTTAAAAGTTCGTTTACAGAGGTGGGGCAAAACAACACATTCCTTCCACAAAATTCCGTTTCCTGTAAACAGGGCAATTGTAAAAACTGCAGTTGTAACTTTGGGGACCGGCGACCTCCCATCACTAGAGGTGGGGCAAAATAACACATTCCTTCCACAAAATTCCGTTTCCTGTAAACAGGGCAAATGTAAAAACTGCAGTTGTAACTTTGGGGACCGGCGACCTCCCATCAGTAGATAGAGATGGCGGGGGGTGGGGCGCAAAAAACCGCGTTTCTGAGTTGCAGGGGGAAGCGTCCCTCATTTCCTTTTGAGGGGTGTGTAGATCCGATTGAAGATGAAAAAAGCCCAATGAGCGATTACATACCCTAGCGTGACGTACATTCAAGTTTCTTCTCCAGCAAAATGCTCCAATAAAAGTTACCACTTCAAAAAATAAAACCCAGTGAAAACATCACATTCACTCACGACGAAATTAAAGCAGTGTATAAACAATGCACTTATAAAAAAGACAAGAAAACTAAATTTACGTTTAAAAAATGTAATAAATTTATTGTATTTCCTACTTTTCTTCCTTTTTAACTTTAGTGTGTACAATTTTATAAAACCTATAATGTAACCTATATTTTGTCGCATGTTACAGAAATTGTATCTTATTTAATTAAAGAAATATTTTTGAAATGTTCGCTTAAGACAAATAATGATTTTAAGCATTAAAAACAAGAATAAAGTATAATACAAAATTTAAAATTTTTCATTACTTAACATTAAAGAATTACTTTATTTGAAATTTTTAGAATAATTTCAAAAATGAAGATGCATTTTGAAGAAAGAATTATATTTTTAAATTCATTTGCACTTATTTTGCTTCTACATGAACGATATTTTCACATCCAAAGGAATGATGTTAGTCCATCGAATTATGAATGATGTTTTAATTTGGATATCTGTGAATAAATAATAAACTTTATTTAATATATTCTGGAGGCAGTGCATTTTACATTCTCTACTGCGACGATAAATATATTTATATGTAACTCTGTTACCATATTGAACTGTCTTTTCTTGCAAAGATTAGACAGAACTCGATTAGTAACCAAAGGTGAAAAATACAGGACCATTCATGAGAAAACAAATATTTTCCTAAAATATCATTCTTGAATCAGCCAATAGTTTATTGTGTCCTTGGAAAAGATAGTACAACAATGGAAATCTTTTAATTGCTTTTCGCAGAAATAGGTTGCTACGAGTAAAAAGAGAACATTAGAACAAGAGTAAATCTGGTTTTCTCTTTAGTTTCTGTTTATTCTATTGGTTACTCTATTTATTTCCGTTCCCCTGCTTCTTTCATCAAGATGTCTAGAAAATAAAAATGACCTGTGGAAAACACATGTGTTTTGACTTTTATTAGAGTAGAATGCATGCTTTGAAATTTATTTGAGATCCAAAGGTTTCATTAGACATCCATTTAAAGACTCTTATTAGATTAAATACGAATTTAATTTAGAACTGTATGTTTTGTAAAACCTGAAAATGAAATTTAATACGAGTTAAAGAGAAATGACGCTGCAAGTGCATTGGAAAGAATTTATTAATACGATGAAGGATGCCAAAACCATATCGAAAAGGTGAAAAGAAAATATCTTCAAAATATTGTGTGTGAGTTTTACTTTATTATGTAAAGCATATTATTAGGTTTTAAGTTGTGAAGAGAAAATTATTTTCAGCATGGCACTCAAAAATAAAGAAATGATTCTACTACTGAAATCCAAAAGGGAATTACTATGGCTAATAGATATCTTAATGGGATATGAAAATATATGAAATGAAATTTAATCAAATTAAACACATATACACAAAAGGTTATGTTGTATAAAAGACTTTAAAGATAAGTATTGACTTATGCATGTGAAACCTGGTCCATGTCTCCAACATATGAGAACATGATAAGTATCTACAAAAGATTAATATTTCTTTTTGGAGGAATTCTGGAAAATGGACAATGGTGAAGAAGATTAAATTTGGAGCTCTATCAATCATATAAAGAATCTGACATTGTTAGCTTCATCAAAATACGACGAATTAAATGATCAGGTCACGTTATCAGAATGAACGAAGACCGCACCACTAAAAAAAGTCTTCAATGGGCACGCGAAGAAAGGGTAGGCCAAATCTTAGATGGATTGATGGCCTAGAAAAGGATCTCCTAGTTTTGAGAACTAGGAACTGGAGAACACTAGCAGAAAGAAGACCATATTCCACCCCGAAATCTCCTGCCACTGAGGAAGGAAGGAACTCAAAAATAAATCTTATTTTTATTTCGCTTTCTGTTAACTGCACAAAATGTGCTTATTTGCTTTTACAATCTATGGTAGAAATTTTAGAAATTATTTTAAAAAAAAAATCTTTATTTTCTCTTCAACATATTGACTAATTGCTTTTTAGAGATGTAAGTGATTTCATGCCATTTTTTATTTCTAATTATTAATGGTTTGCTTCTAATAAACTTTTTAGGAAAGTGCGTTAAAAATTAAAACACAACGAGAAGGGATGCAAAAAAAATTAAATCTTTATTGATGTGCAAGTTGATTGTGTCAAACTGTCCAAGAGAGACATTTGTGGGTAAAGACCGTACAAAATGTAATGTAATGGAAGTCATTTATGAGTTAAAAAGGAACTTAATGAAAATCAAAAAGACCCAAAGGGATATGTGTATATTTCTAGCAAAATGATCAAATGACATTGGTGCAATTCTTGAATTAAATAAAAGCTTATTTAGATTTTGGTGAAGTACCCTACCAAAATGCACAACAATGATAGAGGAATACATTTTAAAAGTAGAGGACGAATGACATATAAATCGGAATATTTCTGTGGTATTAGAATAATATAGTTGTTTCTTTATAAATTGTATACATGTATAGAAGTTTTAAAATAAGAACCTTGATACAAAAAAATTAGAAATTTTAAGCTCCTACTCATCATATGGTTTTAATAAAATTTTAAAATTATGTGAAGCATAAAAAAATTAAGTCGGTGATATTTTTAAAAAAATGAACATTCTTCTTTTGTTTAAACAACATTCTTTTGTTTGTCTAAAAGGAATAATTCTTTTATTTACGGGATTCAAATAATACTCTTAAAAAGTTATTCAACATATGTGGAGAAAATGTATGAAAATTTATTTATATTTCTAAAAAGAATATATAAAATTATATATAATGTTTTATAAAATGAAATCTTAAGTCATTTGAAGGTTAACATAAAATACGTTTTCACAATTATAATACCAAACGTTTTTTTTTGTAGTTGTGTTCTTTTTGATACATCAGTGTATTTAAAATGCTATATATATATAACAAACATTACCCAATCTTTTTCATTTCTTCATGTGTATGGTATATAATTCATGTAACAATACAAGGAACGTATTTTTAGGTAAAAAAACATTAAGAAAATAATTTAAACTGCATGAGATGCTAAATTTGGAAGTGATAACATCTATATGCCCGTTTTGCTGGAAAGTAAACTTGAATGAACGTCACGCTCTGGTTGGTAACGCTCACTCGGCATTTTTCGCCTTTAGTCGGAAATCGTACTTGTACAAATTCAAATCGACATACACACACCTAAAAAAGGGAGGGACGTTTCCCTCTCGCCCCACCACTACGAAACAACATGAGAAACGTGATATTGTGTCCCCCCCCTCCAATAAGCTGTAAAAGTAAAGTTCTTAGCTTTGATTTAATTGGGGCTCCCCCTCCCTTACCATCTTTTTCTACGAAAATGAAAGCGGAATTTTTTCCAACCCTAGTTGAAGCATTCAAACGAAGCATATAATATTTTTTTAAAAAAAATAGGCTTAGGGAGAAAGAAAAATCCAACGCTAAAACTAAACACAATGTAGAAAAAGGACAAATTCTTAAACAACTAAGTAAATAGTATAATTATCATTAGCAATATTGAAATGAATTTAAGAATATTTTTTTGCCTTTAGAACGTTGTTTCTTTCAATAATGGCAAAATAGCTGGCCTCTTCAGCAAAGATAGAAGTATCGTTCGGGGTAAAAACTGCATTCTTCCCGGTGTTAAGGGCATGTGTGTCTTATTTTTCTTTACCGTAGAGCATACCTTTTAATTCCAGCAACCCGACGTATTCTGCAAAGAAGTTACTGCGCATTTGAAGTTCCATGAAATTCTCTACAGCATTTATTATGGTCGTTTGCGTCGTTTTTATTTTAAAATTATTTTACTATTAAGATTAGTTTTACGTTAAGTTTCCAAATTTACTCGCATATAGAATCCTGCCGGCTTTAATTCTGACATGTTTTGAGCCAGAATCAGACTCAATTTTAAAAATGAACTTTATTAAACTTTTTCTACATCTCTTCTGAAGCTAAGAGCAGGGAGGTAAAAATACGCCACGGGGTGTTTTAAGTGGGTTAGCATTTAAAACACCAATGGATTAAAAATCACGGACTTTATTATTTTACTTGAAAGTTATTGCTGACAAGTAGGGCTATTAAATCTAACGATCTGGAATTAGACATGTTTATTGGCTAGGCCATATGTTCGGAAAAAATAAATGGGTGATTAGTTTGATATTTGAAGATGAAAGGAAAAATATGAGTTAAGTGCTAGGAACTTAATTTGTAATCTAATCTAATTATCCTTACATATATATATATATATATATATATATATAAGAATATGGGTGGATCCCTTCAACGTTTTCTATATCAAAGAAAATTTCATAACACCTAGATAAATAAGTAAATAAAAGATTATTGGCCACTTGGGAATCACACTTGAGGTTTTAATAAATTAATAAATTTTGTTATTACTTACTAATGATTTTGCCTTTAGAATGATTCATGATGCATGTAGTGTTTTGTTTGGAATATGAGGATGAGAGAGAAAAATTAAGCCCGGTAAATTCAAAATGTTTATTGTTCATGCAAGGAGCTCCAGAAACGCATTATTAAAGAAAAATTAGTAATGTTCCATGATTTTTCGAATTTTTTACTTTTAATCATCAGTCCTTAATAAATAGCAAGGATATTATTAAATGTTTTTATTCAAAAGAAATATCTATGAAGTCAGATTTCTGAGATAATTATTACACAATGGGAACTTTAAGCTGGAATATCACTAACAGTCAATGAGTCTGACGTGCTAATTTCGCTGCAATTATTTTAGCTGTTTACAAGTTTCCTATGTTCAACATTCTGAGGAAATATTAATATATATTCTACTTTTATATTCTCCAATATAACTAAGTTAATTTTGTTTTCACTCACAATCGCAATATATGATAATATAACAATTTTTTTTCTAATATTTTTTTTAATTTTATTTTTAAGTGTTTATTATATAAAAGTGAAATAACAAATTTGAAGTGTAATTAAAGCTATCGTAGAAAGGATCCTGAAGTCTAATATTCCGTATTATGGGATGTTTTTTTTTGTCAAAGTGAGTTTACTTTTCACAAAAATGTCTTAATATGATGTTTCCAAGAATACTATTGGATGTCACTGCAATCCAGCAACATATATGTACGTTTTTGCAACAACCTTATGGGTGGGTAACAAAATTAAAAAAATTTGACAAAAAGAAAGCTTTTTTTCCTACATTTGCTGCCAGCCGGATAATCCAGCTGACTAAAAAATGCCATGGTAGTTATTGTAGATTAAGAAAACCCCACCACCCTGATATGAATAAATCTTCATTCTATAAAATATTGATTTCTTCAAAAGTGAATCTCGTCTGAATTTTGATATAGAAGCATATAAACGTTCTATAATTATCGATTATATTTTCCAAAGAATCCAACTTTGTTTGAAACAATGATTCCAACTGCCATTGTGAAAAAGATAATCAAATTCCTTTAAACGATGTATTTTTATATTCCTGGAAATAGAATATTGTAAAAAAAATTCGATGGCTGGACTTACAGGAAATGAATGCGTAAATTAGAAAAATGTCTTACCTCAAACACCTTAAATTACTTTGAATGAGAAGACATTCAAACCGGAATACTAACACGGAAAACATACAAATGCTAGAAGATGTTGTTGTCTCAGATAAATATAATAACAATGATCAATTAAAACTCTTAATAACACCAATATAAAAAGACTACGGTAAGTGAGGATCAGCCCAAAAATAACATCATGGGTCACTTTTTCAACGTTTGGCAAAGCAACATTTGCGATCACGTTATGTTTAAAGTTACGGTGGAAGAAAGGACTCAGCGACATATTTGCAAAACTCTTTATCATAATGAAGCAGTGAAACACTTTGGCAGACTTGATAAAGTACTTAAAAGATATGTGCTATTGAAATGAGAGACCGCATCATCAGGACTACTTTTTTTAACAAGGTCACTACCTGAACATTTTAAAATAATTTGCTTTAAATTACACTATTAGAATGAATATTGGATAATTTAGTATAAGCTGCGCTTAATAAAATGTCCTTATAAAGTGTTTAAGTATTCGAAAGTTAAAATATATTTGCTATTTATAGCGTTTATAAAATTTGGAAAACAAAGCATTAAAGTTACAAAATATTCAAATTTTACATGAAATTACTTGGTTTTAGCTTTTTGCGCAAGCCATAAATAATTTGAATGTACAATATTTATTTTTTTCTTCCTTCTCATGCGTCGACCTTCCAATTTAGAATAATAGCATTACGACATTGGTAAATTAAATAATTATAAAAAATTATAAATAATAATTTCTCATTTTTTCAAAACTTCAAGTGCGATGATCGAATACAAGAGAGTATTAGGCTTGAAATTTTCATTTACCGTTTAGTTTATCTACGTGAGCCACAACTTAATGGGTATAATGATCGAAAAGATAAGAAGAGTGGACCTACATCATTACATTTTCACGAAAACTGTCTTGAAAATTATGTGCAAAGTTCTTACTATATATAATACTTATTTAAATATATTGTAACATAAAATACTTATATAAATATACTATAATATAAAATACTTATATGTATACTATAATATTAAATATATATAAACACTGACACTGATATTTTGCTTCATTATAACATTGTGACTCAAATTACTTTATCCATATAAAGGAATTCCTTTCCTCGAAAGTTTACATAGTCTTTCTTCGAATGTATGGATGGGATACATTTTATATATTTTTACTTTTACAGTTATTCTAAGGTCATTTTACCTCTGGAAAAATATGTAACTTATATTTACGTGGGGTACCTTTATAGCTTCTATTGAAACAATCTCGAGAATGATCAGGCAATTTGCATGATAAAAGAAACCAATCCAGATAACATTGTAGACTGTAAATAAAGTAGTCGACTTCACTTTGCTTATAGGTTTTTCATAATGTATATCAACGTTAAAGCGAAAGCTAAAGCACATAAATAAAATTATTTTAACGCATTTGGGTTATCGAAATATTCTATAATAATTTAAAGGGATAGTTTGACAACTGCTAGGGGCTTTGAAAAGTGCTGCTTCTGAATGTTTAGACGTAAAATAATTCAATAAAGATAAAGCACGATACTAAATAATGAAATATTTAATGGTAAAATGAAATGTTCATCTTTTTCTGTTAGTTCACATTCGTGCAGTAGAGATGACACATTATACATTAGAACTTTAATAGCTATGAATAATTTTATTCATTTCATGATATACTTGCAATATCAAAAACTTTATTATAAATTCATACAAAACATTTTTCGAATTCTTTAATTGATCAATTAGAAGGTATGCAAATATTATTGAAACAAATGTCTGATTTTAAGTTGATTTTGATCCTAGTGTACAGAAAAGTAGTCTTAATTTTAATACTCCAATTAAGATTGAAAAATGTATTATGAAACTCTGGCAGATCCATTCTTATAAAATTGTACTCTGACATGTGCCTGGATATATTTTTAAGACATGTGACTACCTTCGGAGCACTTATTTTGAAATATATAAACGTTCAACTAAATAAACACTTTCTTATTTGAAATGGAGCATACAACTAGGAATTTAAACACAATTTCCACAAAATTAACACAAATTTTGGATATATTGGGAATTTTGAGAGAAGTTTTAGTGAAAAATTGCAGTTACGGTAAACCTCGTATTGAAAATAATCAATATATTTGAATAATATTTATACAGTACATAAATAACATCATTATCTGTGCTTAGAGATATCCAATTTATAATACTTAAGAATGTTTTTAAAATATGTTAATTTTTATGCGAGAACTCAATTTTTCACAAAAACCTAATGTTATTTTCTCACAAAAAGTGCAATAAAATTCTTAAACATATACATAGAGATCAGATTATAGTCTACAGTCCCTGGCCAAATTATTAGACGAACTATAAGATTTTATGAAAAATATTCATTATCAGGTGATACTATACAGGATTTTTTGTATTCATCAGATACAGTGTATGTTTTTTTGGTTGTCCATTTATTTATCTATTATTATCACAAATGAAACATCATCAAAAAGAAAAAAAATATGTATTTATTGACTCTTGAAAGAAAACAGGAACAAATATATTTAAATATCAATATTTTGTTGTGCCACCTTTAGCCACTATGAGAGCTTCAATTCTGCGCGACATGCTATCAATACAAGACTGTACTGTCTCCTGCATTTGAGGATGATGATTCCACACGTGAATTAATTCTTTCTAAGAGCTGCGTTTTATTTGTAATCACATCTTTAGCCACCTCTCTTTTCATTAACTCCCAAATGTTTTCGATTGTGTTCATATGAGGGCTATTGCCCGGCCAATCCAACAGAAGGATATTTTGTTACGCCAAAAAAAGCTTTGATAGACCGATGTGTATGGCAGGGAGCTCCACCTTGCATAAAAATATATGATTCTCCATTTGGAAACCATTCTTCCTGCTGCGGAATCAAGCGATTTTGCAAGACATCTTTGTACTGGTCTTGCCGCATCATACCTTTAACCACGTTCAGACGTCCAGTACCCTTGCCGCTGATGACTGACCAAATCATTATTTTTGTAGGGTATTTCACAGTCTGAACAACACAGTCGGAATGAAAATTTTCTCCACGACGACGACGCACAAACTGAGCTTTGTTCTGAAAATTTCACAAGTGTGCTTTCATCACTAAGGCAGACCTATCAAAAATAAAAAAAATAATAAATAAATATCGTTGTTGTTTCTTTTGTAATCATAGAAAATGGTTAAACGCTTTGTTTGTGAATAAATTATAACAACATACCGATCTCCAGAAGTCTACATCTTTATCACGCCACTGTTTGGCCCAATTCAAACGCTTTGCTTTCATTGCAGGGGTTAAACATAGGCTTCCTGGCGGGGCGGCATGTCTTAAAAATTAAATATTTTAATTTTCTTCAAACAGTGCGTTCAGAAGCATTCCCATTAATATCTTGGAGTTGCGATTTTTTCACTTTTGTGGTAGAAAATCTGTTTTAAAGGCAAATTTTCTTTAAAGATCTTTCTGACCTAGGGATGAAAATAGGCTTTCTGCCGCATTTCTTTCTTTCTTTTTGGGCTCAATTCTTCCCCTGACTCAATTTTCTTCATTATGCGTCGTACACTAGCTTCAGAAACTTTCAACCTTCGTGATATTTCGCAGTTTGAAAACAATTCTGCATTCACAAGGGCCTTTACTTCTGATTTCTTACATGGTGACAGATCTCCTTTTTTACCCATGTTTAAAGTGTACAAAGTTATTATTTAAACGCCGCACACTAAATAAACAAATAACTGCGTAATATAAAACTGCTAAATTAACAAACAAAGCACATTAACCCACAGAAACACGTCCGCAACTGAAGCATGCGCGAACGCGACTCGAACAGGTTTAGACTTATATTACGTTCGTGTGAGAATTTATTAACTTCGTGTTGCCATGTGGAGAAATAAATACAAATGCAATTCTTCATTAAAAATCCATTGGATCTATGTTTAAAAGTGAAAGTATTGCATATAAACTTTTATAAAACCATTAATTATTAAAAAACAGGAGTGCGTCTAATAATTTGGCCAGGGACTGTATAATACAGATAAAATTAAGTAAAACATTTTCTGAAAATGCAATTCAATATCTTAGAAACAAAACCAGTAGCAACCTGTAACGGGAAGCAACAAATTGAAAAATAGTTTCTCAGAAAATGCATTTAAATAGTATGATACAGTAAAAAAATTTCTATTAACTGTTATTTTTTTTAAATCTCCATGTATATAGCTCAAGCTCCCTTTATCATCATGTTTAACTAATTTGTACCTCTTATACCTTTGACAGTTTTATGGAGAGTTTTATAGACTGTAGCAATTGTCGTTTTTAGACAAATTCTGATGAAAAATTACAGTTACGATCATTTACCCAAAATTCTAATAAATGTATTCTAATAATATTTATACAGTACATAAAAATATCTTTATATGTATTAGGAATTTAAAAAATTCTAATACTTTTGAAAGATTTTTAAATGTGCAATATATTATGCAAAAACTTGATTTTTAAAAAAAAAAAAATTAGAGATTTTTTTTCATAAAAAAGCAATATAAGTACATAAATTTATGCGCAGAGAATAGATTTTGACTCACAACACAGATAGAATGAAATAAAACATGTTCTGAAAATTACAGTTCAATATCTTGAAAATATTTTGTGTGTAGGGATCTACTTACGGTTTTGTAAACTCCATTTCCGGTTTACTAATTATGCTATAACTTTGCTTCTAAATATCGTAGAAACAAAAATGGATTGTTTTTGGAATCTTAAATGTATGGGCTACAAAATAAAAACATAAAAGACTTTTCAAAAATTTTAACCCAAACGGCGAATTTTGGGTAGTTTAAGCAAAGTGAATTATTTTAAATATAACAGAGGCGTATTCTTAAATTTCTAAAAATTTAAAATGCATACAAAATTTAATTTTTCAAAGTTACCTATACGAATATTTTGAACATAAAATGTGATATTTTTTTTAATCGAAAAAATACCAACAGAAAAAAAATATCTGAACATATTACAAAAAAAGTAAGTATTCTTTTAAGTTTTAGAGTACACACACATTGTGCAATCTTAAAATTAAAAAATGACAAAATATCTCACCTAAATACCCAAAAGTTAGAACTCTTAAGGATTCAACACTAATAATCTACTGTATCCAATTTACGTATGGGAAGCTCAATTTTTGTTTCTTAGCCCTGCCATTCGTACCTAATCCTTCCAATCGCTAGGAAAGGTATTTTAGCAATGAAAGTCATAAATTATCATTCGCAGTGAATCTTGTAAGCTAGACTAAGATTCCGGGTTATTAGAGTTTGCATGAACTAAATTAATTAACGTAACACATTGCGGGAGATGAATACTGTCGGCATTCTAATGCTTGTTGCGAAGCCTAATGGATACGCAGAAATTATGATTAAAATCATTTCTATAATGATGTACGGAGGTGACAACACTTAATGGAATACAACTGTTAAAATTAGCGTGTGTTTCCTTATTCAATACATATATGTAAGTATTAAAAACCGTTAAAAATCTTTATTAAACTTTAGCTTTTAACAATAATTTTCCTAAAATATGAAATTTAGAAAATATACGGAATCAGTTATTCTTATTATAAAGATAGGTTTCTCCTCACATATCAGGTAGTTTTGTCTTGTATGCAGGAGGCTAAATTATTTTTCCTAGAATTAGTCTAGTAGAGACAAGTTTTGGTGTTTTGGTAAAATATGTATATCATTTAACTTCATATTTTTTTTTCAAAATAAGAACTTTAGACTAATCTATTACAGCTTTTTTTTATTTAAATTGCAGATTTTAGTTCAGTTTATAAGAATTTATTCCATTACTTAAGATTAACCTAAATAGTTTTTTTTCCAGGTATAGAAGTTTAAGTTGGCATTACTTTCCAAGATGGCGACCGATTTAACAGCTGTCAAGTGATTTTATTCTCAGTTTGGTTTGGCAATTCATCAAAACGATCATCAAGCAAGGCGTAGATTCGTCAAATGGGCCCAAAACGAGATTGCCGTTGTTCCCGATTTTCATAAGCGAATTTTGTTTAGCGATGAAGCGCACTTCTGGTTGAATGGCTACGTCAACAAACAAAACTGCCGCATTTGGAGTGAAGCTAATCCACAAGTGTATGTCGAAACACCGTTACATCCAGAAAAACTGACTGTTTAGTGCGCTTTATGGGCTGGTGGAATCATTGGTCCGTACTTCTTAAAAACAATAAAGGCCACAACGTTACAGTCATTGGTGATCGGTTAGAGTCATGATTACTAACTTTTTCATTCCTGAATTGAACAATCATGACCAACAAGACGGCGCAACATGTCACACAGCTCGTGCCACAATCGATTTATTTAAAGACACGTTTGGTGACCGCCTAATTTCACGTTTTGGACCTGTGAATTGGCCTCCAAGATCTTGTGATTTAACACCACTAGACTATTTGCTGTGGGGCTATGTAAAGTCATTGGTCTTTGCGGATAAGCCACAAACGCTTGACCATTTGGAAGACAACATTCGCCGTATTAGTCCCGATATATGGCCACAAATGTTGGAAAAAGTCATCGAAAATTGGACGTCCAGATTGGACTACATCCGAGCCAGCCGTGGCAGTCATATGCTAGAAATCGAAATCATATTTAAAATGTAATGCCACAAGATTATCTTTCGAATAAAAAAAAATCATGTCAATCGAATAATACATCGTTGTTTTATTGCAATTTAAAGTTCTATACCTCTAAAAAACACCCTTTAAATGTAATTTATTTTAAAATTCATGTATTTGAAAATATATGTGATTGTAGGCAACCATACATCCTTATAAATATAATAATTTTCTAAAGATGAAATTAAGTATAAATTTTTTATTTGTTAAACTTTTTCTTATAACTTTATAAATTAGCTTACGCATTATAAAGCATTTAACATTTAAGGGATATAGATTTACTAAATGAACTAAAATACGCTTTACATAGCTACCTGAATATATTTTTTAACTTCGATTTATAAAATTAAGAACATATTATAACATGAAACTCATCTACCATATCTAAGATACGGTTTTTTGTTTACGTTCCAGACTTACATATCATTCTCAATTAAGTAATGATATTTCAAATAATATAAAAGCTATTTTTTAAGATTTAAAAAGCAACAAAATGAGCTTAAACACAATTAATTTTTTTACACCTACATTTACAATTCATTTTAAAAAATCCACAATTTAAACAAGATTCAATTATTTATATTTTCAAAATAGTTTAGTTTAAAAAGCATTCTATCGCTTTTATTGAAGAGAAGTTCTTAATGCTTCTCATTCAGCTGTAAAAAAAGTGTAGTTGTATTGAGGATTTAACAGTAATTATCCATTTAAATATTAAAAACAAAAACACGCATGACGTGTTTCTAGTTAAAATCTAATCAACATTTCCTCTGCTAGTCAAAAAAGAGAAAATCTATCTTCAAATAAGTATACATGTTTTCATGAAGTTAATTAAAATGTCATGTTCCCCAAAGTTTTTGAAATATAATTTCAATAACATAAAAATTAGAATATTTTTATATATTTTCTCTAGTCATTATTCATACTGAATAGCCATACGCTAATTGAAAAACGCATATTTAGGATATTTTAAGGGCAGTCGGAAACCTACTATACCGACAATGTTAAATTGGCTGTTTTCGAGGTACATTTTCTCAAAATCTGTTATATGTACACTTGAAATTTTTCATATAATTAAAATACACATTTCTCATTATTCAAATGAGCTTTTAGCTAATTTTGAATTTTTCATAATTTATAAAATATTTTATCAAACATAGTTTACGTTAACCCGTTTTTCACATAAAAAATTTGTAAAAATAAATTTTGGGGTTTTTTACAAAAAATTCATTTGAGTATATATTAGCCATCATTATAAATATATCATAAAAATTTTACATACCTGTTTTTTTCTAAGAAAAAATACCATCGAACATCAAAAATTGACATTTTGAAAAAAATTGATTTTAACGTATAATTACTTTTAATTAAAAAAACATTCCACCTCCATATTCTAAATCATCAGCATTTTTTAGTAGCACATCATCTTCTTTCTTCCAATTTTTAAGTCTTTTTGCTTCCTAACTTCCTTTGTTTTTTGTAAACAATAGTATTTTGCTCGTAACAGCCTTTGTTTGTCGAGGAACTCCATCGCCTGTACCGTTAATCACCAGGCTCAATACTAACATTTTCTCAAAATAGTTTTGATACATTCGGCATATTAAATGAGGAAACTGCATCAATGTACCCAGTGACAAAACATTTCTATAATGATGTACAAATGTTTTCTTCGGTACACGATACCATATTACATTATTTACACTTTCGTTAGATTTTGTACCTCCATGTAAAACTTTTTTAGCAATTTGGATTACTAAATTCCCTAAAAACAGGAAATTCCACAACATCCACAGGTAAACTATTTTTGTGATGATAAGTCTCCCTCAAAAGCAATTCTGTTTTGTCTTTTAAATTTGCACCACGTATCTATCAGAGGGACAAAATCCATGCTAGTAGAGACGGTTGATAGCTTGTGTAAAAAAATATTTCCCATATTTTTGTTCAAAATGTCCTTACGCTAGACAAATTTCTGCGGATATTAGACCATAATATGCTTGCAGATCGATTTAGTTCTGTCAATCTATTTCTTCCGCATAAAGGCTTTCCGTCAGAAAGTTTTTGACCTCTCATCTTAGTTTTTCAGCGTCGAAGACGTGTCCCCATTCTTTCATAACATGACCTATGCATTTAAACAGAGCAATGATCACCATTACTTTGTTCTCGACAATAGCAAGGCGTAACGCCTTGGAGTCCCCATCTTAAAATTTTGTTTAGCGATGAACATTGTAGAGAGATCAGAACGCTGAAAAATGGATAGAGCTCCAGCACTTCCATCTTACACGCTGTAGCCTTCAAAATTTCTCGTTACAATTTTGAAGATGTTTTGGTTTTGTTCGGACAAATACAATGTTTTTAAAAACAATCGACATCTATAACTTTGCCGGTATCAACACTTGTGACTGTCAAAGCCATTCTTCGAAGACAAAACCACGCTTTTACCATCAACAGCAACAGCAAGGTCCCAATTTTTCCATCATTTTTCAACGGTTTTCACGAACAGCTTCTGCCATACTTGTGTTCACAGGTTTTGCTTGTTGCCTATGTAAAATGTGGTTGTACTTTGAGAATTTTGTGGGTGGCGGGGGAAGATTCATGATACCGCAAAACATCCTAGCAGACTCAGCATTTAAGTCATGCATCGCATAGCATACACTAGCCGGGTATTCAGTTCATTTCAGAACTAATTTCTTAGTTAAAAGTATAGTTATATTTACAAGAAACATTTCAATGAAATCACAGCTTGTTTTTTGCAATTTACTTTCTATGAGGTGCAACCTGAGTCCTGTTTTTTCACACTTTATACATTTTACAGCTTCAAAAAACACACAAGCTAAAAGTTTAATGTCCACAATAACATTTCAGAAACCAGAAAAATCATCCGAATATGAAATATCCATGTTTACAATTTTTTATCTCACTGGCAGATGGTTCAGTTTCATTAGTACAAAGCTTTGCACCATCAGCACGATTCTTTTCATCAGCAGATATAGATTTTAAATGAACAGTAGAATTGCTTTGACCACAACCATCATTACTTTTATTACATCTTCCTTTATTAAAAACTCCTCTTCGTTTCTTAAATACGGTTTTTAGTTGATGCTCTAGGCATGGTAAAGTCGATATATTATAGCAATTTTTTTGAAAGTTTAAGCTTAATAATGTTAAAAATACTTGCGAGTTCAAAAATTACAACGCAGTTTTTGTAAACAAACACTGATTTGACCGTTAAAAATACAGTGAAGTTTCAAATGGGTTAGAAATAAAATAATAAAAGACTCAATTTATACAATAAAAGATAAATGTTTTGATTTATACCAGACGCTCAACTTTTAAGCCAAAACAAAAAACTTTGTTTACTTTTAAATTGTCAAATGGGCGTGGCCCAGTTTCAACGATTATTTAAAAATAGATTTTACGGCTTCTACTTACCCTAGAGGTTAAAGTAAGGTATTTTTAGAAAGGTTAAAATCTGTACTATGTGGAAATGTAAAATCTCAAATTGTCAAAAAAATCAAATTTTACCATTTCCGACTGATATTTTAACTAGAAAAGTAGAACATCTTTTTTTAATTAAGTTACATAATATCTTATTTGTAAAAGACCAGTGTTTAAAAGTGTACAAACAAATTTTCAATTAACTTAAATATTAATTTTTCAAAGATACATGTGTTCCTTTTATAAACGAGTTCAGATGAATTACTTCTCGTTTTTGCTGTTGTTAAGGGGACTTGGCACCCTTTGAGAAAACTTATTTACACTGGCCTCAAAAAGTTAAGGTACAACCGGGTTTTTGTGTCTAATTTGCAAATGAATGAATGTAGAAACAAAAAATTTGGAGGATATGTGCATTAAATAGTTTTTTATTGAATGCGTCATAGAAATTTGTATAAGTGTATTGCAAAAACGATTTATAACAAAAAAAGCAATCTCTGCGGAAAAGTCCATTCTTGGAGAAAACAGCACATCACAGTGTTATGTGGTAAAATGGCATAAAAACAATACAAAAATGGGTTCTAATAAGGAATGTGTCCACCCCTAACTTGAATGCATTAGCGGCATCGATTTCCCATGCTGTTTATTAAGTTGTCGGACACCGGAATAGGAAGCGAAGACCAGACACAGAGTAAGCCTTGTTTCAGCTCATGTAACGACCTTGGAGGAGGATTTAAAGCAGCAACCTCTCTGCCAAGATAGTCCCAAAGATGTTCTATCTGATTCAGGTCTGGAGATCGAGCTGGCCATTCCATTCGTTCCAAACCGTGATCCCTCCAGATACTCCTCAACAATCCGAGCTCGGTGAGGTCGTGCATTATCATCCATCAGAATGAAGTCGTTACCAATAGCAGCAGCATATGGGCGGACATATGGATCAAGGATCTTATCCCGATATCTAAGACCAGTTACGGTTCCTCCATGGAACACATGCAGGTCAGTGTGGCCACCGAGCGAGATCCCTGCCCAAACCAGGATTCCACCACCTCTATAACTGTGTCTTTCAACAGTGTTGGATTGATGGTATCTAGTGCGCTGTTCCCTCCAGATCAGTAGACGCCCTGAATCACTCTCCATTGTAAATCTGGACTCGTCTGTGAACAGCACAGAAGCCCATTGTTGCTGCGTCCAAGAAACACGTTCTCTTGCCCAGCATAAGCGGTTCCTTCGCTGTTGTCCGTTGAGGGGAACGCACACAACTGGTCTTCTTGCATACAGACCTGCATTATGAAGACGATTTCGCACCGTAGTAGCGGAGATTCTTTTTCCTGATGCTTGAAAGTGGTCTGCAACGAGCTGCGGCACAGTAGTGGTTCTTCTCCTTCGTGCCGAAAGAGCTAGAAAACGGTCTTCTGCAGGTGTTGTAGCTCGTGGTCGGCCTTGAACAGGTCTTCTGGACACAGAATCTTCGGATTGGTATTGATGCCAAAAAGTCACTGGTATCTACGAGACACATTGAGACGTCTAGCAGCATCAGCCTGCGACAATCCCATTTCTATCCATCCAACTGCCCGCCACCTTAACGAATTGGGTCTTCGACGTCTCTGAGACATTTTCTAAACTCTATTGACTATTGTCACCGAAACTGCCAACAACTGTTGAAAATCAACACAACTTACACACAAAAGTACGAAAGCTTGATATTTGCATATTTTTCTCTCCCTCATAAATATACGTTCTTTTCTATAAAATAAAAGTGGTAGCAATCGTTTTTGCATTAATGTTTTTAAAGTTCGTTATTATCATTCATGTAAACTATGCATTTTATTGTTACTGCCATTTTTTTTATGGTGAGCTTCGAAAAACATGTTGTACCTTAACTTTTTGAGGCCAGTGTATTTACGTATTTAAAAATTATATTTTAACATTTTATACAATGTTTCTATTCAAGAAAAGGTTACCAGATGAAAATTTTTATATATTATTCACACAATTTTAAAAATTTAAATTTTTTGAAGAAAATTGGGAGAGTTTTTAAAATCTTACTCCTTTTGTAAAAATTAATTTTTTGACCTGAAATTTTTTTATAATATTCTTATGGATTTTCTTAACAACTTTAGGGATCGATTTTAGAATAACTTCATTCGTTTTCGAGAAAAAAAATAAAATGTTGATATACAGGCTAAAAATCAACGAAAAGGCCAACATGTCTTACATTTTATTTTTTTTTTTAAAAAGTATTCAGGTTATAGCACAACGGATCCCTAATTTTATTACATGCTTTATTTTTAACACGCAGGAAAAAATTGAAGTGATTGGTAAATAATTGTCGAAGGAGTAGCATTTTGAATGCACTAAGGTTTCGAAAAACACAAACTGAGAAAAAACACTTTAAAGTTTATAATTCTGAAAAAATAATTATTATAAGCTTAATTAAACTTAAAATACCACTTTAAGATATTAGTTATACGTTTTCTTTAAAATAATTGCATTTTCATATGTTTTCAACCCACACATTTTTATAAATGATCAACTTTTAGAGAGTACTAATTGCACAAGAAAACTCAAGAAAAACTTTAAAAATTTTTTTTTTTCTGTCACGACAGAAATTTTAGCTGTTTTTCTTCTTATAATATTAAAGTATTACATTTGTATGAAAAGTATATCAGGAATAAGAACTGAAATTATATAAAATTATTAATATAAAATGCCTTAATTTAAAAATTTTACATGCACACATTTCACAAGGAAGAAAAATTACATTATTGTATTGCCTCGGAAATATTCTGCTTTTAATACTACACATTCTTTTTATAGTTATTATTTCTATTTATAAAATAGATTTTTTTTTATCATAACGCATTTTTTAGCTTTTTTTTTCTAAAAAGGGGGTGTGACTGAATTGCCTAATATGTTTTCAAATGAAGTTTTATTCAACTTCTAACTTTCCGACATGCACAAGTGATATATCAATCGAAAGATAATAATGCAAAGAATAAGATTAAATGAAAATAAAAAAACGATAGATTTGTGATTTTTAGGGTACCAATTTCTTCTGAATTAAAATATTGCAATTAATAGTTAACAATAAAAATAAATTAAAATAAAAAATGCATTTCAATTAATAGTTTATAATAAATATAATTTAAAATAAAAAGCTATTTTAATTAATAGATAACAATAAATATAATTTAAGACATTTACTCATATTTACTCATATTTCATACATTAATACAAATTCGAAATCATTTAAAGGTTGTCTAATTTAAATGAGAAATTACACATGAAGTTTGAAAAGAAATATATTATACACGTTTATTTTGTACAGAATTATATAATGAGAATATTCTTGTATTTTTTTTTATACATGTGTCTATAAATTTCCACATCAATACATTTATTTTATAAAAATAAGAATCCTTTGTAAATATCTATCTCCAGAACGTTATTATCTCATTTTTATTTCAATTATTCTAGATAACAAAACACAATTATTTTGAAGAACAAAAAGAGATTTCTGTGATACTGTTTCAAAATAGCAAGATTCTAATTAATTAAGTCCAAATCTTCTTAGTAAATAAAGACTTATTATAACTCCATCCAAAATGTTAAATGATACTTTAGTAATGAAGATTTCCACAAATGATGGATCAGCTTTTAAAGGGAAGAGTTCGAGAAATTATCTTTTTAAGTAAAACAGTTATAAAACTACTTTTTTGTGTTCAAGATACAGACAGTTATTAACTGCATGCCACTTATGATGAAAGAAATCTAAATGGATCTACAAAAACTGATTATTACATTGAGTATTTTCGACTAAAATAACTCTAATTCAGTAACATTCAGTACCCTCAAAACTCTTTTGTGCTACATTATGTATTTGTAGAAAACAACTAAAAGAGAAATATGAGCTATATTAAAAATATAGAGATAGTTATGCTTTATGACAGTAATAAATTATTCGTGCAAGTCAGAGCTTCTCAAACTTTCCGTATTTGTGACCAAAATTCCCATCATAATTTTTATCGTGCCCTCCCCCATACAATAACATTTTTTTGAAAACAATAATAATGCACTTTGACTGAAGCTACTCAACGACCTTAATTAAAAACCATATAAGATAAGTAAACCACACATAAGATAAGTATTAAATTTTGTATAAGTTACTTTTAAGTAAAATAAACAATAAGTTTCTTTAAAGTAATATGATAAGTTTATGTTACTTTTCCCTTCCAATTTTTGATTTGGAACAGGTTGCAAAACAACTTTTGATTAAATTAAATATTCACTTTTTGAGTCATCTATTTCTAAGCGAGCAAATGACATTAGAAAAATAGTCTTGTCTGTTTACTCTCTATTTTATGGTCATAACACCTAAAATTTTCGCGGACATCTGTGCAACCGTTCAAACAACTTATTAGACTTAGAATGTTAATTTCTACTAATAAATCTTCCTTTGAAAAACTTCGTCTTGCAAGACTAGTCCATGGGAGTCCCTATTAATTATTAAACTTGTCCTACAATTAGTGTATTAATAAATTAATTATCAATTACATTAGGTAGTACTGATACATTTATAATTATTTTATATCAGTGTAAGAATATATTTAATTTTTTTATTAAGTCAGAATGTATTTTAATTCGCACCTTTTCAGTAAACTAATAATTATTTTAAATATTCTTTTTTTCGACTTTTCAATATGTTCGCCTCCCCCACGTAGAATTATCACGCACCTCTAGTGACGCACCCTACTGTTTGGGAAACGCTGATGTAAATGCATGATTCTGCACGGTTCAGTAATTTTCATCAAACATGATGAGTTATTTGATAAAAGAATTGAGTGTATCATAACCGAAATCTGGGCAACTTGTTTTTGTTCACACACAATGTGGGAGCGGAGGATAACGGTGGGCCACTTCTTTTAAAAATGATTGTGTTCATAAAAAAAATAATAAATTTAAGTAAAATAAAATAGTGGCAATTTTATCTACTTTATTTACTGTGCTAATTTCTTACTGTCGACAGCTGCAAGAAAATTTAATTTTCGAATTAGCTTAATAAACCGAATGTACCGCATCATAATTTTCTACATTTTTTTAATCAGGAGTGAGATTGCTTACTTAAATTCTCATGACAGCTCTCAAGTTTGTACTTGCTTTGTATTGGTATCTATATTTATTGCAATTGATCTTCATCAAGAAAAACTTTGCTCACAAATATATACCAACTAACATACAAAGTACAGTTCCCCAGGACATTTCTTCATACATTAAACTATTTCAGCTGACAAACATTTGTAAAAGTCAATTAAGGTATCTGACTACCTTCGGAACCATGATTTTAAAAAAAGCACATAAATGGATAATGTTTATCATATTTAATGTCACTTAGATTAGATATGTATAAAATTGTTTTAAGGACATTTTGACGAAAAAAATTTTTTAAATAAAATATTTTGGCAAAAAAATGTAACTTAGAATCATCTTTTTTCAAAATGTTCTCCTTTTATAAGAAATGATTCTAAAATAATAAAAATATTTCGCTTTTCTAAAGCAAAGATTTCTCCCGAGAGTCTGAACTAGGATTTTTGAAAAATTCACATTATTTCAGAGTTACAACCAATTGAAATAATTATCCGTGTTTTATTCTTAAAATATCTCCCCTCTGTTGTCGTAAAACATGGTTTAACCCATTTTTAAGTTATATATTTCAAAAATTCTAGTTGAGCCTCTGCACAAATGTCTGAGCTATATGCAGGCAAAAAATTATTATAAAAGAAGCATTTTTCACAAAGAGAATATTTTGTAAATGTGTCACTAAGTTCATTTTTTGTCAAAATATTGTACTTAAATAATTTTTATTGTAAGAATATTCTTAAAACAATGGTATAAACATTTTCTAATCTAAGTGACACTAAATATCATAAATATTATCCATTTATACGCTTTTGCAAAATCACGGTTCCGAACGCAGTCGGATACCTTCATGCCATAGCCTTAAATATTTTCTTAACACTGTGATCTAGCTTCAAGTCAATAAGTTAAAGCTGTAGCTTCTCACTTGCTGTATCAATATAAGGAGTTATGGGATAAAAGAGCAAATTGAATTTAGGCGCAATTTTTTTAAAATACTGGAATTTTCTTGTGACCTCGTCCTTTAAACTCTGTAGATTATCTCTTAGTAGAAACACTTTTATGTACTTGGTTTTCCTAGTAGTAAAAATAAAAGACTAATCTCTTTAAAAGCGTACTAGAAAGAAATCTTGGTTCAAAGTTGATTTTCAAATTGTCTTCGAAAGGCCGCTAGTTGCTCACCTGTTTTTATCAATACACTAAATTATATTTTGAAATACATTATCACAATTTTTTAAAAAAAAATGTATTTCTTACACTGACATACAACAATAACTAGAAACCCTTTTAATTCAGCAAATCAGTCATACCAACTTTATTTGAGGTTAAAATTGAAGTTATTGTATCTTAAAAATTTTTAAAAATTATATTCCGGAGCAGCAGTATGTCAAAATCGTACCTCAACACTTCATGTAAAATAAAATTTAAAAATTTAAAAATATGAGAATTGACTTTAAAATTTCAGAAAAATGAATCCAGCTTCTGAGTGATATACCTTTTTTCTGATGGGGGAAAAACATCGACTTTCATTTTCTCCTTCAATCAACATGATTCATTATCATGATACATATTAAACAAGAATCATCTCGACTTCAAACTCCTTAGATTACAACAATTATTGACAATTTTTTTCTAAAATAATAACATACAAAACAAGATTTTCCCATTCATGATTTTGGTGAATTAAAATTTTATGACAATAAGTAATTACTATCCAATTATTAAAACTAGTGTGATAATAAAGTAACAATTTTTAATCTATTGTAGTCATATCACCCCCTTAATAGCAATAGTTCTACCATATATTTACCAATAAATAACTCACAGTGCTGAAGAGAGGTTCTTTTTTTGTTGATTTTCATAAACAGAAGAAAAAATATTTTTCTGGAAACATTTAAAAGGATTTTTAAAATTACACATTACTTACACATTAATCTAGTTTTTAAGTATTTCCAAATGATTCAAATCAATGCTACTTGATTTATGATTAAACATAATTTTTGTATGTACATCACATTTAAATTAATTACAATAATGAAGATAATTTGGTGTTTTCCAAAATAATCAGGTATCATATAATATATTTTCAACATTGTTTTACCTCCATTATACAAAGTAGTACTACATACTGCCATGTAAGTAAAAGGTAGAAATAACTGAAAAATTACAAATTTACGCAGTTAGATTTTCCAGATATTTTGCCTTTTTTGTAAAATATGAGGAAGTAAAAGTGGAAATTTTCAACGAAGATATAACTAGCATTTATAACATAAAGAATCAATAGTTCGAAACAAGTCACGTTCCAAGTTTCAACGGGATTGTTGCGTCTATATTGCCTTATAAATGGTTTATCATCCAGTACTGGACATTAGTTTCTAGTCCATTGTTCGAGATTATTTTCTTTGCTCTGGCAATAGATAAAAATAGTTCCCCAGCAGAGATGAGAATGATAGTTGAGTAATGATGCTTCTATCTACATCTATTTCATGAATTTTTACCTTTATACACCACCCTTTCTATCTATATAACGCATATATATATAGATGGCGCCACATGCTTATTTTTATGATTTTTTAAAAGTATATACATATATATATATATATATATATTTCTTATTATCGTATCGCAATTAACTTTATGCGGTTCTGCTCTACTTATTTGGCGGGAACACGTTACTGCACTCTTGGCCATCGTTCCGATTTAGTAGGTTATGTTTATGTTCCCCCTATGTTATTTAGTTTAATGATTTTTTTAATATTTAAATTCTACATATATAACTCATTCCTTTCCTCTTGGTACATAGTATGACAAATTACAGGTAAAGGTTGGTGCCGCAAAACATGTTTAAACCTGCAATCCTGGTTCCTAAGGCCAGGAATTTGTCTTTATACTATGTGCTTCCTTCCTACTTTTAGCTATCTTAGGTATATAACTATGTGTCTATTTTTATATTTTTGTTTATGTATTTGTGTATATGTATATATATATGTGTATATATATGTATTGGATTATATATATATATATATATATATATATATATATATATATATATACTATATTAGAATTTAGTGAGTAAGCCATTTTCTAACGAAGATAACTCTTCAAATATAAATAACACACAAATTACGTACAACGGTTTTCGTATTTCTCCCAATGATGAACAGAGTTTCCGAAAAGTATGACAACACTTTCAAAAACTAATTTAAAATAAACAAATAGTTTCACTTACGGCTTCTTGTGTTCCATAAAGAAAATATAATTCTATTATTTAATGCGATACAAAATAGATGGAGAAACATCTCCATTTTTCTACATTAACATTTCAATTTGGTTTTACCGAAGGAACAAGCACAGGTTCTTCCATGCTTTATCAAATTTAAATCTGCAACACATACACAGCGCAAATGGGGATCACCATATTGGATTTTGGAAATAAGAAAAAGTTCCCCTGGCGATGGATGAAAAGAGGAACTCCAATAACCAGGCAACCCAGATCTCTAGACATAACACCTATGGATGGAGTGGTGGAGATTTATTTTTATGCCACACAAGAAAGCTGCACGAGGGCCTCTCTGCACGACAGGTCTTCAGCGGTACTTGTTTCGAACTCATGACATTCTAACCCCGAGTCCGTTACCTTGGCCAGTCTGCAACCGTGGCATATTACACTTTTAGACTTCTACTTCTTGTGAACAATACATGGCAGTCATTTATTATCAATCTTATGTTAGTGAAACTGATTAAATGAAAAGACGAATTGCATTGACCATTTGGATTGTTGATCTTGTAATATATCGTACAATGAGGCTAGAAATATTGTATATACTTGACTTATTGCACACAACTAATGTTGCGAACATTGAAATCATGCAATAAAACAACGTGAAAAAAAAACGTTGATATTTTTTATGGATATAAGTTAAACGCACAAGTTCTATTTAAAAGGGGGGTATATTAGTATTTGAAAGCGTAGTCACACATACTTTTTGGATACCCAGTATATCCCAATTTCAGCATTATCTCCTGATTTTTTTATTTAATTTTTAAAAAATATACACTACATGTTTGCATTTTCACTTACGAAGAATAACCAGAAGCTTAAAAAAATATTTTTATAACGAGAAAAAATAATTCTTCAAGTATAATTTTTGAATGCTATATTTAATTCATAAATTTGTCATAATATTCAGCATGGAAGGAAATAGACAATTTACTTTTCCAGAAGACATCCTCTAGCCGCCAAATTATAAAGACCAAATATCAAGGGAAACATGCTTACACAGAAGATACACAGGAATATTAAATAGGCGAGAGAAGGGCGTTAAAGCTCGGAAGATCTTCTCTTAATGGTTTCATCAGAAACTAGAGTTTTAGAATATGACGGGCATCCTGCTCCTTTTCCATCATGTTTGGCAAGTCCATTAACAGAAGCTGCTCGCCTCACTTATTTGGGTATTTTAATCAGCCTAAGTTCACAGTGGCCGTAATTGAGTGAGAGGGGTATGGTTAAAAGCAATATATCTACAGAATTTGGATTTTACCAAGTTATCTAAACAAAAATTATTTGGAGCCTTAAAAAATTTAAAATTTAATTCATGATTTAAGCTAAAAGAAATGTAGTGCACACACTTTGGGCTGGAAAGATGTTCTTGTTTCCCAAACATCATTTTTTGTCTTTATATGTTTTATAGAAAACTATTTTTAAGAGTGTTTACTTGTAAAAAATTTGGAACACAGTGTATGAAAAAAGTAGTTTTGAATGAAAATAAAGTTATAAAAATAAAATTATAAAAGTATATGAGATTGGATAAGTCAGTCATTAGTATAAGATGGAACTCGTATCGGTTTAAAAGATAGGGCTTTGACAATTTCATATGAGTTAATTTTTATATGCATGCATACAATATAAAGTTTTATATATATATATATATATATATATATATATATATATATATATATAATTAAATAAAAATGAAAAAGTTCTAAGACCTAAATTGCCAAAGAAGAAAGAAATTGGAGTTCACGAGACACAAGTGTAGATACAAACACATTTTTTGGACTGAACTGGAGACCTATTATGATTTCTAAGGCTTTCACTGAATTAGGCCAGCGATTTAGGGTTAGCAAGGCTTTATAGATCCAACCTTTACCGTACAGCAGAAATATTCGACTTAATAGAAAAAAAGAAAATTAGAGCCCTGTTGTAAAGTTAAGTCAATTTCTAACACGTGGATGAAAAACCTGACAATATAGTAAAATGAAATTTTGAAAAGAGAACAAAAATATATATCTCTCAAGGAGAGGAATAATGAAAAATAATATAGAAAAAATTAGGATAAGAACTTACACGTAAAAATAAAAACCTTGAATTGCGAATAGCAACCTCCTACGCTATGATCCCACGCGAAATGGTGTTAAGAATTGGAACATCAACACAAAAATAAACGTGGCACCAACTAGATATTTATTTCGCTATTAAACTAAGCACTAAGATATTTTAAAATAATATAAACATGAGGAAATTCATAAAATAATGAACAAAGTTAAGACTATAGTTAATATTAGTATAAAAGATAGTTATATTGAAATTAACCCTCCAATGGTACTAGTTTCTTCGAAATGGACTCGCACTTTTCTAAAATCCTTTCCCCTTTAAGTGTTTAACATCTTGAAAAGATAATGAGGGGACTCAGAAGTTTTATGGCTCGCAGGAACCCCGTGGGCCCCCCAATCGTAAAAATATTTCTTTACAACCCAAGAAGTGGCTTGTATTTTAAAAGTTTCAAAAAGTCTCATATATGTTACAATTCCATTTTGGTTTGCATATTAATACAATAACAAGTTAAATTTGCTATTTTATATAGTTAGACAAATATATCTTTTTTAATATATTCTTAGGCTTCATTTTTCTTATTCAAAGCTTTCAGTTTTTGAAACATGATTATTTTATTATAAGATACCGAAAAAAATTAATAAAAACATCAAACTCTTTAAAATTTGAACTTTTAAAACCACTAAAAATGAATAAATTTAAACTTCATCAAAATTTGAAACATTTTCTTACACTTTGATAAAAATAATAACGAAAAAAAAACTAATTAATATTTATTAGTTTTTTTTTTTTAGATTTCAAACCCTAAGTGTTCAGGTAAGTTTAAGTACAGTGCCTGGTTATATATTGTTAAAATACCGAATTATATTTGAATTTTTGCTTGAACTTCAGTTTACATCAACATGAATGAAGAAAACATTTTTTTTATAACTAGAATGTTTGAATAAATGTAATCAAAAAATATACGGAAACATTTACAAGACATTTATATGCATATAAATAAACATAAAAATCAATTTTTTGCTATTGAAAAACATTTGAATTATATATTGTTCAAAAAATCTATTTATACAAAATACGTCAACATTTATCTTTTTAAAGGCTAACTAATTAACATCTGATATGAAAACCTTATAAAGCTAGAAATTTTATGTTAGAAATTCCATTTTCTGAGTATAATAAAAAGCTTTCGGAAACTGAATTAGGGCCATGCTATTTAGGGTTAGTTAGGAGAGTGCCAACTCAGGTGTCGTCCACGTCACTTGAATGGCTTTATGGAACATGCGACGTTAATATTCAATCATTCATTTTTAAAGATTTAGAAAACCGCATGCTAAGTGCAAAAAGATATATTTGACATAATAGAAAATTTGGGTGCGTTATGAAAATTTTATGACACATTCATATACTAATAAAAATTATCATGTTGTAAAAATTAAGACCATCTAAAATACATGAAAATATTTCTGACAAACACGTTTTATGATATGAATGCCGCTCTGCTTTTAAACAGGAAAAAATTATATAATAATGAAATTTTACAAATGCAAAAAATAAATCTTGTAAATTTACATTTTTAACAAAAAATTGGCTTCCAATACATTGTTGTGTTTCTCTCATTTGTACTACTTTTTCGACCGTATTCCTTTTAAACTTAATTCGTGCAGGAATAATGAAAAATGTTAACTATAAGTTAATTTTAAAAATTGTGAAATGATACAGAACTTCACATTGTAAAAATTAAAAACCTTTTGCTTCCGAATAGGTCGACTCTACCTTTCAACCCCGCTACATTGGGTCGATAAATGAGTACCAAGCTTGCTTCGGGTCTTGCTACAGACCACCAAATCCCTTTAGCGTCCAATGGCGAAACGTGTGTTAATGGATTGTTGTGCTTCTGAGTTTGAGTCTTAAGTTTGAGGATTACCTCACTTTGGGGATACCCAGATAAACATGTATTTCCACTCATTTGCAATTAAACATTTTTCTTCAATTACGTTTATTTCAGAAGGAATATTTACATGTATATTTGTGTATTATATTAAAATATGATCAGTCCAAAATTAAGATCTAAAAGCTTTTAGGATTTTATAACTGATCTTACAAATACGTTTTATAGTAGTATATTTAAAAATGATATAAGCATTTATAAATATAAAAAATTGCATTCAGCTACTGTTTTTAAAATGTACAGAAATTAATAAAATGAAATTTTGAACAGTTTCTTTACAATTTGAATAGTTGTAAGCCATTTTGTGAATAGTTTGATATTGAGTATAAACCCATAGGCTGTTTAATATTGTAAAGTGTTTTACTTTGATACCAGCACACATTAAAATAAGGCTCAAGTTATATTCAGCTTCAGTGATATTTAATTAGTCTACACGTACGAAAAATTCTTTTTCACAACCGCACACCACATCTCATACTATATCTTCCCTACAGCAGGAAATTAAACTGAAAAATTTAATACAACAAGCTGAATACATTGTGGAACTGTCGGTTAACTTCACTGAACAAAATTGTTTTAAGTGTACTGTTTTGAAAGACAAGATTAATTTTTTCAAAAGAATTTCTAATGACTGAAATGTTGAAAAAGTTATCGAACATTTTTCCTTGTAATAGAAGAAACAGAAAGATAAGAAATTTAACTTGAGTAGAAAATGGTTAGAAACTGTCATGCGCATTTGAAGAAAGTATATCCCCCCATTAAAATTTAAAATTATTGACTGAATGTGTGTTATGTCCATTACAAATGCCGATGTAGAAAAGATATTTTTATTTAATAACAAGAAGTTCGAAAAAGGAGAGCACTAGGAATGAAAATTTAGATTTTTCCGAAAAATATTCAGTTAACATAAAAAATATCATTTATAATTTTAAAAATAAATTAAAAGTATTGAAATCCTTTTTTTTTTTTTTTTATGCTATTTTAAATTAAAAATATAACTGAATAGAGAAAGATCGGTTTATTCATAAATATAATCATTGTATGTAAAATTTATTGTGTTATTGTTAAAAATGAGATATTGCTCTTTTTTACCTCATTACTTTTTAAAAACAGGAAAGTGAGCGCGGTTGCTTACTCTCATATTCAAAAATGAATACATGATGCTTTTTTCTGGTTCAAATCGAAATACCAAAAATATATATATATATATATTTTAATTTTTAAAAAATGACAGAAAAATAAATTTTCTTTGAAGAAAATATAATTACTTTTCAACTTCTAACATACTATTTATTTCATTTTTTTTCCTCTTTTTTTACCTTTCATTTTGTTTTTAATTTTACTGTGACTGAACATATAGGAGAAAGAAACACCGTATCTTTTTCAAAGAGGATTGATCAAGAGAGGATATCAACGCTTTCAAAGAAGATTGCCCAAGGCAACTTAACAGCTAGCTGTAAACGATTGATCTCTTGGTTCTTACTTTTCAAAGTGACCGAACTGGGTCGTAAAATTTTCCCCGTTCGACCTCCCAAGTTCTAAAAGGGGGAAAGAAAAAAGTCTGTTGCATTTTTGAAGGGAATCGCAAAATAAGAGTTAAACGCTTTCGGAATAACTTTTCAGGAGGAAGGTATCCAGTTAGAGGGTTAAACTAAGCGCTTAAGGTATTTTAAAATAATTTTAAAAATAAACTAAACAGAAGAATTTTTAAATAAAATATTGAGCTAAGTTAAAAATAGATTTAGTTTGAAATAGAAATATATTTAACAATAAATTTACTCGTATAATTGTATTCGAAAAAATTTTTGCAAATATTCATAAAATTACTATGTTTTAATATGTTATCAGTAACCAGTGTTGCACACAAGGGGGTGTCCAAAGGGTACGGACACCCCCACAGCGTTTATATTTTTTCGATCGGTTATAATCCTATGAATATATTACGTAAAATTTAATAATGTGCTAGTCATTAATAAATAATTATATTAATTAATGCCATTTATTCAATAATGAATTTTGTATTGTTTTTGTTCCCGAAAGCTGACAAAATTAAAGAATATGTTCGGTGGCGTATTGGAGCATGAAACCAAAATTGTGGACTCTTGACCCTGGACTCACCCCTTCAAATTTTTTGTGTGCGCAACTGTCAGTAACTAAATTATTGTTTCTTTTGAAAAAAAATTAAGAAATATTTTCTAAAATTTGATAGGTGTAAGTCACTACCCCAGAAAGGCATTTTAATAATGATAAAATCAAACGAGTCTCTTTTATCAAAAATATTACTTATTAGCCAATTTTTCTTAACGTTTAAGTAAAGGTCCAAAAAGTTAGCTGACTTATTATTGTAATTAGTTTTTAATAACTTTAATTAGTGGGGATATTAATTAAAGCTAGGAACGAAGTCTACTATATTACTAAATATAATTTAGTCATCTATGTATCTAAAAAAGTAACAAGATTCATATCTAATACTTTCCTTTTCATAAAAATGCAAGTAAATATTTGCTAAGCAGTTACTAGCTGGTCCTCCTTGTCGTAAATCTTTAATTTGCTGATAATAAGCGCTATTATGGCAAATATAAGTATCTTTTAATACTAATTGAATAATACAAATACATTTATGACATATTTCATTATCCTATTCAAAAAATATTTGCTATATGCTATTTTAAGAATCTTAAACATGTTTGCTGTATTTATGGAGTTAAATAAATCTTCAAAATCATAGGTATAAATGGAAATATTTTTTTTACTTTGAAAATACTTAATAATTTCCATACTATTCTTAACTATAATAGAATTATCAATTTTGTCTAATGCAGATTTAATATTATTTTGTAGCTTCTTGCCCGAATTTGTAATATAAGTTTTAAAGCCATTCGTAATAGTTCTAAATTTTATAGGATTTTTATGAAATTTAGAAGTTAGGAAAATATGAGGGAATTTAATATCTAAAATACGTAAATCTATTTTTTTTTATAAAAAGCAGAGATTCGATTAAAAACTTCTCTCATTTCTATTCTTTTCATTTTCTGGCGGTAATATATATATATTACTGGCAGAAAATGCAACCCGGCATTCGACAGAATGTTGGAAAATTGGATGGCAAGGTATGAAAGAAAAACATTCCATAGTTATTCCTTTAAAAAGACAAATGACAAATGGGAAATTTGACACATCTTCTATTTGTTACAACTTTAAATAAATCAAACAATCTTGTTTTACTTCTTATAAGAAATAACATTCTTTTGAATTGTACATAATTTTACTTCTTTTCTTTCTGCAACAAGTATAAGGAGGAAGTTTGTAACTTTTTCACTAAAAAGAAAGACAATTCTTTTTTCATACTGCAACACTTTTTTCACGCATTTCTCCTAAAAAAATAAAAGACAAGCCACCATTATTTTTTCTAAATAGTCTTCGCATTTTTAGAAATCAGTACTTTTTAAATAATCGGGGTTTATGATGACCATTTCTTATAATTTGCATAAATATAAATTATCATTTTAAAAAAATAACTAGATTTTAAACCAACATTACCTAGGGAAGTTACATAGCAATTTATATATTTTATGCATTGACAAAAAATGCGGAGCATTCTATAAAATGCTTACGTATCCCATAGTACGCCTACGTTTCGTACATTGATGGTATCATATACATACATGCATTCATTCATACATACATACACACACACACACACATATGTAATGTTTCAGGTCAAAACTAAGCTTTCTTAGAAACGGGTTTTATTCAGTGAGCAAACTACATGTTCTATCGCTGAGGGAAAACGTCGCCAAAATGAATTATAAGTGTCCTTACCATTTATGCCCATATATGTTAAGCATCTTTTAGTTTATGAGTTATACTGGAAAGTAAATTCTGACACATGGACTATAAAAAATAATGATCAGGAATTAGAAGTGGTCTGTTTGGACCATATGTTAGGAGAAATAATTGGGTGTTTAATTTAATACTTGAAGATGAAATGAAAGAAAAAGTCAAGTTTTATATAGGGAATTCAATTTTAAATCTAATCTAATTATCCTTATATGTATATATTAGAGTGTGTGTTTAGCCTACAAAACCTATCCATAAAATGAGTGTAATAACGCGTTACTTTTATGCACACAGTTTCTTATATTTAATAACTATAACAATCTTCTTTCGGTTTCACAATTTTTTTTTCTAGAAGCATTAATTTAAATGCGCAAAATTATTAGTAGATATTCTAGAGCTAAATCTGTTTAAAAATATAAAACAGTATGCTTAAAAAGTTCCAATGTCTGAACAAAACAAACAGTTACTATTGTTACAGATACAAGTATTACAGGGTTATTTCAGTATTAATGAGAAGCTGATTGGAATGCATCATAAAATAACATACTCAGTAGATTTATCCATAAGTAAAAAAAACGTAAAATATATATTTTTAAATATATTAAAGAAAGAAAAATTTTACTTATTATTTATTTCAGTTCTACCTCCTCTTTTACACAATCTCATGCCTGTTTTTTTCCTTTTTTCCATTCCATTTTTTCCGCTTATTCTTCATGGAGGAGGGGAAAAAAAAATTATCTCGAACTTCATTCCGAAAGGACTCGTGGTTTAAATCTCTATCGTTGTCCTTACTTCGGACACTTCTCTTTTGTCCTGGTCGGTCTCCCCTCGCGAAGAACCAATGAAATGAGGAAAGAAAAAAAAATCGGACAATGGTCCAGCAACCGATCAATGTCCAATACTGAGAGATAAAGCGTTTGTGTGGACAGTTTAGACACACCGCACGCTTCGACATTGTGAACGTGACCTGTTTGGTATCATCGGTTTCTTGCTTCTTGTAGAAGCTAGTTAGAACGTGGTTCTGTCTTAAATGAGCTCTTTTGATTTGTAGAAAGCTCTAATAAATTTAGTGGACTTTTCTTTGTCTGGAAGCATTAAGATAAGCATTATTTTATTCTTTAATTTTCGTTAAAATTTTGTAATATTTTTCGTACAATTAATAAAAAAAAATAGTAAATATATTTGTTATTACGAAATTTGAGTGAAAGTTGTGCGCGTGTGTAATAATAATAATAATAATAATAATAATAATTATTATTATTATTATTATCATTATCATTATCATTATCATATCATTATCATTATTATTAATTAATTAATTATTAATTAATATTATTAATAATAATTAATTATTATTATTATTATCATTATTATCATTATCATCATTATTATTATTATTATTATTATTTCTCCTTATATCATAACAGGCAGAAGTAGTCTATTCGCAAAGCTCACGGACACGTGGCAGGCGAGCTATCAGTTCAAGCCCTACTACCACTAAAGCCCAATGTTGTGTTGAGAGAATAATACAAGTTAGTCGTCAAAGTCCTCTCGTAAGCTTGAAATGGAAACTTTGATGGGGAGATACAACTCAAGCGTCATTTTTGTCTACCGACTGAGGATCAAAATTGTCTTTTGAAGAAAGTTATTGTGTTGCTTTATAGTACGATGTTAAGGAACACTCACTGTTTCTCATAAAATTTAAGCACAACCGAATTCAAAACAACAAGTGCTATGGAATTGGAACTAATTACTTATAAAACAAACAAAAATACTTTTGAAAATAATATATACATATTTATATATATATACATATATATATAATTCAGCGACAGCTTTAGAAATCATAATAGGTATCTAGTTTGTCCAAACACATTGTTTGTATCTACATTTGTTGTCGTGTCTCTTGAACTCCAGTTTCTTTCTTCTTTGGCATTGTAGGTTTTAAACTTTTTCACTTTTATTTTATTATACTATATATATATATATATATATATATATATATATATATATATATATATATATATATATATATATATATATATATATATATATATATATATATATATTATTTCTGTATAAAATTTGAATATTAAGCTGATTCGGTATCTTTTTTTAAAAGGCTAGGAAAAATACAGTTCTGACTTTTAAAATTCCAACACACCAGACGCAGAATAAAGAATTTAATAAATGCCGTAAAAATAATCCAAAAAATATTGAGAGGCACGCCTTTTGGGAATTTCCTTCCTATGAAAAGATTTTTAATCGTATTTCTGTCCTATTTTTTTTCAGAAGAATATTTCACTTATGCTTATATATTTTGATTTCACATATAATTTTGGTTCAAACATTATAATAAAGGTTTTATATGTTTTATTTTATCATTATAGTTTCAATTTATTTGTATTAGAATATTTGTTTTATTTAATATAATTACACTGATTGATAAACATTTTCGAATATAAAAATTTAGGCTATTAATTTTGAATAAAACTACTTTCTTCATTTAATTTTTTTTTTGAAATATCTGAAAAAAAATTTGAATCTAAATTTTTGTAAGTATAACATATATTTCAAGTGTATTTTTTTAAAAAAAATATTTATGCATATAACTGAAAATACAAATGTTTTTTAAAAAACGCAGAAATATACAATTTCAAAATACGTTCATACAAAATAGAATAGGAGCGCAATATGCACATCAGACGTAACTCAAAAATCAAACAAGATATCATGTTAGCCATCTGCTTGCAAGTGGAGATCTTTGTTGTTCAGTAATTAAGGAGAATTTCAATTGAAGCTATTTGCGAATTCAATTACTTGATCAAGCAGATGACTAAGAACGTTGTGTCGAACGGATCAAGCAGTTACATCATACCCTAGCTGACTCTCTACCAAACACACATGGCTATATTGCATTCACATACCCATTAGTTGAATCTATACAAAGTATATACTACAAGTATATAGTACACGACAGTTGTTTTAGAACAATCAACTAGTCGATCAAAAACGGAAAGAGCTTTATCGATGTATAATGCGGAATTTTTAATAATAAAAAATATAAAACATTCCATGGAAAAGAATTTGATATGTGTGTTCACAATGACAAAAAATTAAATCTGGAGAAAAGTGGAGCTCGCCCTTTCAATCAAATACCAGCTCTATACAGCCTGTAAAGCAATCTGTAAGAAGATTTAAAAAAGTTTAATGCAATTAAATTATAAAAAAATATCACAATCATGCTTTATAACTTATTACATAAAAACGATATGCATTGAAAAAGTGTTGAGTGGTCCCAGCTGGTAGGCTCATTTTTCTTAGAGTTTCAAAATTTAGGTATTTTTAATTTCTTTTTAAAGTATTGAAAAGCATAATAAGCAACTTATAAAATAAATCTCAAGTAATTATATAAATCACTTATTTTTTACGAATATTATACATTAATGATATAAAAAGTCAGTTTTTTTTCAAAACGTTTATATAATTTACAATCATTTTGACACCGTCAGCTGACATATTTCAGTATTTTAAAATATAAATTGTTAATCTGATTTGATGAAAAAAAATGAACAATTCAAAGAAAAGTTCTACAACAAAGACACCCTATAAACCCTACATTGCTTTGCAGATTAAACGTATGACTTTCCTGATGCTCGCAATTTGCAAGTTTGTGCTTAAAGATGAAATTTGTTCCAATATTCTGAAACTTCTAAGCTTCATTGTTACTACAATCATGTGTAGAAAGAGTTATGATTAACAGTGTTACATTTTTTGGACATCATGTTAAATGAAATAGAAGAATCCTACGTTGTATCTATAATATGTTATTAGTAACCATTGCCCATTCATTTCGCAGTGTATTTCATGATGTTGGAAAATATATATACTGTTTATCTATGTCTAAATAATTGAAATTTAAGTCCCAACATTAAAAATTCGATTGTATTGAAAAATATACTTATACCTGTAACTCTCGCCTCTTGGTATAAAAATAGATAGAGAGAGAACAGAACTTAAAATCAATTATTTCTAATAATCTCTAATATTGAAGTAGAATGATTTTTTGCACTTTCCTAACCTAATTGCCAAGTAGATTTCCGCAAAACCACAGTTCAGAGGCGCTCTACTCCATAAACAAATACACGTAACAACTTTCAAGTCTAAACCTATCAGAGCATAAACGGAATTTTTTTTTCAATTAACCCCGTTGAGAGTTGATTTCCAAACGAACCGTTCTTAGAGAATTTTAATGAAACAAAAGACACATGCCAACCAAATTTCATTGTTATAGTCCTAGTAGCTTGAGGACATTTTTTTGTCAATAAGCCCCAGTAAACTTTAGCTCCCTCAGGAGTCGATTTCCGTAAATTCCATTTTTAGTGTATCTCTATTCAACATAAGAATATTGTTTAACAAATTTCAAGTATGGGGGTCATCTACTCCGTGATAGGAAAATGAATAAAACAATTTTCAAGAGAGAAGGTCTAATAGTTTAAAAATAGAGATATTTATCTATTACGTCCCTTTATCTCCCCAAAGTCAATTACGGTCAATTTTCGCAAATCCTATTTTGTAGCGGATGTGTACTCCATGAAAGAAATCTGCTTACCAACTTTCAAGATTTCACGTCTAACAGTTTAAAAATAGAAGCAATTATCTGTAATACTTCAAGCCGCAGCATAGCCACTTGGGAGTTGATTATCGAAAAAAACATTTTGTAGCGGAAGTCTACTCCATGAAAGGGGTATCATTACCAAATTTTAAGATTGCACGACTAACAGCTTAAATATACTGCTCAAATTAATTAAGGGATATTGCGGTTTTAGGTGGATCTTGTGGCTGGGAAACCTTTTAGCTGATTGTTACATGGTCGACAGACGTAGTAGGTTATATGAGAATAAATTACACATGTTTGGCAGAAAAAAAATAAATTTTATTGCGCATTTGTGTACAAAAGGAAAAAAATTCTGCATATGAGAAAAAAAAGAATAAGAAAAGGTGTTTTCTTCAAAGGAAATAATTTTCAGTAGGGGGTATGGTTTCCACGAACGGCCAGCAACGTTGAGCACATTTGAGGCATGGAGTCAATGAGGCTATTAATCACGAGTTGGGGTATTCTGTCCCACTCTTCCAGAAGAGCTCTTTCCAGTTCATGGAGAGTTTGTGGGGGTGGTTGGCGACCAGCAGCTCGTCTTCCTAGAGCGTCCCAAACGTGCTCTATTGGATTGATGTCTGGAGAACACGCTGGCCATTCCATCCGTACGATTCCTTCCTCGAAAAGGAAATCCTCCACCAGGATAGCACGATGTGGCCTGCAGTTATCATCCTTTAAAATGAAGTCATCTCCGATTGCTGCAGCGTAAGGGACTACAATAGGTCTGAAGATCTCATCCCTATATCGGCGAGCAGTCAGAGGTCCATCTCGAGTGATGTAGAGTTCTGTGCGCCCGTCAATGGAGATGCTACCATACACCAACACTACCCCACCGCCAAATCTGACACTTTCGTGCATGAACGCAGGATTATTCCTACTGCCACACTCCCTCCAGATGAAAATACGCCTATTATCCGGATGAACAGAAAAGCGGGACTCGACAGAAAAAAGAAGATTGCTCCATCTATTTCTCCTCCATTTCACATGCTCTGTTGCCCACTCCCTGCGGTCAAGACGATGCCTTGATGTTAGTCTAACACATACCATCGATCGGCGAGCATACAGACCTACACCATGAAACCAATTTCGGACAGTCTGAGTTGAAACCGTGGTGCCAGTAGCCGAGCGAAGGTGTTGTTGTAGAAGTGTAGCGTTCATACTTCGGTGTCTCCGAGCCGTTAACACTAAATAACGATCTTCATTGGGCATTGTTGCCCGTCTACGACCTTGTCATGGTCTTCGGCCTGCACTTCCAGTCTCCAAAAAACGGTTCCAGATCCTAGAAATCACACTTTGTGACTATTGGCTTGCGCTATTTCGGCTTGAGTTTGGCCTCCTTCTTACCTACCAACAACTCTCCAAGCTTCTGAATCGGTTAAATGACTTCGCTGAGACATCGTACTCATCGAAACAAAGCAGTCACTGAATGCCGATCATCCTTGTCTTCATTTCAGTTGAAAGTCAAATTTCATTCGCTTCCGCTGAAGCGACGTTTTTGATGTCGAACTCAAAATTAGCATACTTCACAGTTTGAAAATCAGAAAAATTTGCATTTGTGATTCTCTTCTTCCATTTTCGGCAAAAAAAAAAAAATTCGCTTATATCTTTATTTTATATAAAACTTACAAATCCTTTAATTGTTTGGAGCAGTGTATATCGAAATATAATTATCCACAATGCCACTTTTTAACCCGTAGCACCATTTGGGGTTCAAATTTCATTAAAGTCGTATTGTAGAGGATGTCTATTCCATAAAGGGAATCTGCTTATCAAATTTCAAAAGTGTACATCAAAGAGTTTAAAAATAGATTTAATTAAATGCTATGCCCTTAATCCCTCACATCACCCTTTGGGGGTCGATGTTCGCAAAACCCATTTTGTCACGGATCTCTACTCTATGAAAGTAATCTAATAGTTTAAAACCGCAAATAATTACCTATAACGCCCCTCGGGGGTCAATTTCCGCGAAACATTTTTTAGCGGATTTTTACTCCAGGAAAGGAATCTGATACTAATTTTCAAGATTGTACGTATAATAGTTTAAAAGTAGAATTAATTATCTGTAACGTTCCTTAAGGCCCAGCAATACACACACATGGGGGGGGCAATTATCGTAAAAACCATTTTGTAGCGGATGTCTACTTCATAAAAGGAAACATCAAATTTCGAGAGTGTGCTTCTAATAGTATAAAAATGGAAATAATTATATATAATACCCGTTAAAACCCCGGAACACCACTTTGGGTTCGACTGTCACAAAATATATTTTGTTGCAAAACTCTTCTTCATGAAAGCTTCTTCTAAAGCATGTTTACAATACAGACAATGCACCTTAGCTCAGTGCCAGAAATGCAACGATAAGTAATTATCTCAGGAATTGTTCGGAGTTGCAGTCCCATACGTCGCTACACAGTTGAACCGAAGGACAAGGATTGTCGGACACGATCAAGCAAATGCACTTTCGGTGTGTTGGCGATGTCATCTGAATCGACGGCAGTCCGGAACGGGAGATCCTCCACTGTGGCCTTTCACATATCATACACAAATTATTTCAAGTGGTCCCAGAAGAAGAAATCTATAAGATTGAAGTACGGGGAGAGTGGAGGCCAAGCAAAATGTCTGCTGAACCCAATCTATTTCCTGAGATATGTAGCATGGAAGTGGTTACACACCGCCAAAGAGAAATAGACTGGTGCACCATCGTGTTTGGACCGCACATTGTAGGGTGCTGTGTCCGTACTCCCTTCTGCAACTGCAAAGTAGATGGAAAACTGTTATACGTGCAGGTTTCTTCTCAACCTTACCACAACATTCCAAATCTCATTTGTTTCACCACATCATTCAACCTCATCGTCCTTCCAACGACTACTATTACAGTCATTTTCTCCGAAAAACGTGGTTTGAGCCAGCATGTTATATACGATGTCGACACCATGCTGTCTTCTATCACCCTCTTAATTTCCCTTTAATTTCTAAACACCAGGTGTATAAATGTTGCTATTATCTTGTTTTTCGATGGATATCGATAGTTCATTTCTCCTACACAACGATAGTTTTTTCAGTCTTACGCTAGTTAAAATACGCGCGTCTTTATACTAGTTAAAAGTTGAAAAATAACTCAGTAGAGCATGTGAAAATAGCCCTAGTAAGAAAATTAGAGTTTTATACCTCTTTATCTGAAGACCGAAGGCCTCGGACTATTGGTTAAGGTCTCGGGCTAGTAGTTGGGTGATATTCAAGTCTAGTACCACTGAAGGTTTGTCGTGTAGAGATGGCAGTTGCCCATTAAATCTGTCCAGGCCCAAACGTCTCCCCATGTGTGTGGTGTGGAAATTAAGAGAGGAGGAAGCCAACTCAGGTGTCATCCTCGTTACTTAGCCTTGATTCAAATTTACGAGGTCCGTTGTCAAAGTCTCTGTGCAGCTGTATAGTGTGACGTTAATTTTACTCTTTCTGGATCACTGAAGATCGGAGAATGTTCAATGAAGTAATAGCATTTTATGCGTTTTGATAGGCCTCTCTCTTTTTAAATGCTGATTAAAGATTACGAGATTTACTCCCCATTTTTCACATAAGAGAGCGTACGTGATGTATTAGGAGGAAAATAAAAGGCATAAATGAAAAAAAAAATATTTGAATTAAGTGAATCTTTCGCAAACACTGTCAAGATCGTTTTATCGCATTTCCTTTAAAATCCTTCGTAATAGTTTAACTGATAGCATTGCGAAGAAAATAATTGCATATTGGAAAAGACGTATATATACGTCTGGGGCATTTAAAGTATCGGTTGAGCGAGACGTGTATACGCGTCGGTGACACTCAGAGTTAAGAGTGCTTATGATTTTCACACTGACTAAAATTTTAATCAAGCCTGTTGGTTAAAAAACTTTTTTTTTTCAAAATTGAACTATTACACCCATCCAATATATTATATTTTAACTTCTTTAATTCTTTAATTTAGCACACAAACATGTAACTTATTCCTGGGAATTATAATACATTTCATTAGAAGGAATTTCCAACATTGTAAAATGATTAATACTTGTTATTTCGACGTACAATTCGAATTGTTACTAATTATGGAAAATCCATTCTTATTGGAAAGCATCTTAATCAAATTTTTGGAAATGACTCCAATTCATGCTAGGGGAGAACTATTGATTATTTCCAAATTATTATTATTTATTATTTTCTTTGTTAGTGCACCAACATTCTGAAAGTATTGATTTCTATTTTCATAGATGCAATTCTGTTTGGCATTGATTTTCTACATTAAATATCCAAAGGGCGTATTCATTAACGGATTAGGGATATCTCACTCATTTTATTTCAACATTAACTTTTCATCTGACGTGTCATAAATATCGGTAAATCAAGTTTATAATGAACATAACCCAAAATAGTTATAAATGAAATAAAATTTCTTATTCTGAGTACATTTAAAGATAATGTTTAATTATGAAGAAAAACGCTTGAAACATTTTTATCAATCTTCTCAATTATTGGTATACGTGCAATAGAAATATAGTTATTGTACATTGCATAGTTGTAAAACATTGAAATGCAGTAATTATACATTGAAATGCAGCTATTATACATTGGAATGCAGTTATTATACACTGAATAATTACTGTACATTGTATAGTTACTATACATTGGAATGAAATTATTATACATTGCATAGTTACTGTACATTGTAAAGTTATTATACATTTCATAGTTTTTTTGTACATTGTTATAAAGTTATGTTTGTAAAGTAGTATATAAAATTTATCAAAATTTATAACATTATAATAAAATTTAATATTTCATAAATACTTGTTTTGGATTCTTCCTCAATTAACCTCAGGGAAAATTTACTTTATTTGCTTGATTTAAGAACCTCTCACTGAGAAGAAAGGTAGACTAATCCATTTTATCCCAATTTATTTATTTTAATCAAATTTGAGTAGAATTATATTTTCTAAACTAAGTTAAACCTAAACAAACTAAATATAACAAAATTTGAAAAAAATTATATATTTTACATAAGAAATCTGACCTGTCCTCTAAATAGGACACTGGGATATAGGGGATGAAACTTGCACTTTCATATTTTAGTGTTTTTTTCAATGATGAAAAAGTGATTTCCGAGTACAAAATTTTACTTTATTCGAATATTACTTTCTTTTTTACAAGATAGTTCATTTTTCAGTAGAATTTCATTCTAATCTTGGTGGAAAATAGAAAGCAAGCCGGAGAAAATGTTTTGCCATATATGCCAAAGAATGGTTTTGGTTTAACTTTGCAGCTCTCTCTTTGAAAAAAAACCACTATTCTTCTCGCTTAAGTAAAAAATTACCATTTCTTTCTTTATGGATGTGTTATTTTGCGACGGAAGGTACAATCGAGATCCTCGGTCTACCTATTTCTCTTATCACAGTTCTTTTAGATAAATTGTTGTTACAGCTCTTCGGAACTCCGTCAAGTTTCGGACTTCATCTTTGTTGAGAATTTTGTGAATTATCCAGGCGCTTACAACAGCATCTTTGTTGAGAATTTTGTAAAATATCTAAGTGCTTACAATATCCATATCCGGTGAACATATAAAAAAAGCCAGTGCCACTTTTTCCTACGAATTTTAATGAAATGAAGTCGAACCAACCAGTCGTGGGGATCCACATCGTCCATATGTTTGATGTAAAAATTTATCAAATTTGGCATCTTCCCGTTAACTTTATCTTTGTATCCTCATACTCACCTCCAAATTTCATAACATTATAATTGCGTATGGTAAATAAAGGTTTGAATTTGAAGGATTGAACCTAGATATGCTGATTTACAGTTCCATTGTATACAAAGTGTAAATAAGACTTCAACTTTTGGAAGTGGTTTCGTATCAAGTAATTTTTCACCAGGGTAATTCCAAGGTCTCAGCACCTGACCAAAAATCACGTTCACAGGTATTTGAATGATAACCAGCTAGAGGCAAAATTCCTATAAATGCACGTATTTCCTTAGCAGTGGTCAAGAAATCGTGTTCTTTTGGTACATTTGCTGCATATCGCATAGTTTCTTTTGCATTGGGATCATAATCTTCACATAAGCTAACATGAGATGGCCCATCCTGTCAAGTGGTAAGCCCTTATCTGAATGGAAAAGTTTCAAGCCATCATGACACGTTTTTGCGCAGTATGATTTATTGGTGTAGTACATTTGAAATTAAACTAGGCATTGTTAAAATAGAAACATCACCCCTCAGAAAATTCTACTTTGTTCCACTTTCTCTTGACTTTGGTTCTCTTGACTTTGTCTTTCGTTTTGACATTGCTTATTCCGCAGAATTCAAGGACTTCATAAGTGCAAATTGCTGGTATTGAATCAAATCAAAAAAGATTCGGTAATATTTCTTGAATGCTAATACAATCTTTTTATCATGGTGGCAATATAAAATCCATTCCAATAATTGAAAAGAAAAATTAAGAAGCATAAGTGTTATGGATAACGATCTTAACGGTTTACTATAAGTGGCTGTGTTTAGTTTCCTCTTACCAAACTTATTTCAGAGCTGAGGTTGATAATGTGAGCTCTAACCCACCTCAATAAATAAGCAGTTAAATATATTTCAAATTCCACAGAAAAAAATTCTACGTTTGAGCATTTCCTTAAGAAATTTAATATAGTTACATTTCCTGGATATTATTTTAATAAAGATGGATTGCATTAACCTAAGCTCAAACGTAACGTAAGCACCGATAGTGATTTTGCTTGAATTTCGATGATGCTGGCAATTTGTATTATGTGAATTGTTGCAAACATTAACAGCGAAATTTGAACAGCAAGTGATCGTGTGATCATTTCCATAAATTATTTCTAATTTTAACACTATATGAATGTATCATATTTTCGTGATACAGTATCCACATTGTTTTTGTCTTTATCCACTGCACTTTTATCGTTTTAGGGCTTTTTTCACCTTCTGCAAATATTTCGATGAAAATGTGTGTATCGCATGTTCTCCACTTCCTTATAACCTGCGAGCAAATACTTCTATGCATACGTGATAATCTTCTCTGGCATCTATTTCCAATCATTTTCGCCAGCCGGAGCACCATACCCTAGTGTTATCAGCTATTTGTAGAGATAAGACAGACTAACCAACTTATTCTTCTGATTTCGATCACGTACTTCCTCGTTGACTCGTTTCTTGGCTCCAGCTGCCTCTGTTGGTAGCGACCTCTCATCTTTGCAACCATAGGTTTTCTCTGAGAATAAATTCTTAAGGTATCTGGCTACGTTGGGAACCGTGATTTTCAAAAGCGCAAAAGCCTTTCATGATATTTAGTGTCACTTAGATTAGAATATATGCATAAAATTGTTTTAAGGACATTTTGATAAAAGAAAAACTTATTTAAATACAGTATTTTGGCAAAAAATTAACTTAGAATAATATTTTTTCCAAATGTTCTCCTTTTGCGAAAAATGCTTCTATTAAAATATTTTTTTGCCTGTATATAGCTCAGACCTCTGTTCAGAGGCTCAACTAGAATTTTTAAAATATACAACTTAGAAGTGGATTTATTCATATTTTACGACAACAGAGGGGAGCAATTTTAAGAAAAAAAACGCGAATAATTATTTCAATTGGTGGGGTAACTTTGACAATAATATGAATTTTTTCAAATGTTTTAGTTGCGCCTCTGTAGAGAGGCCTGAGCGAAGTACAGGCAAAATATTACTGTAATACACGCATTTTTCACAAAAGGAGAACATTTGGAATAAAGATTATTCTGTTAATTTTTTGCCAAATTATTATATTTAAGTAATTTTTTTTGTCAAAATATCCTTAAAACAACTTTATGCATGTATTCTAATTTGTGTGACACTAAATATCATGAAAAATACCTATTTATGCACTATTTTAAAATCACGGTTCCGAACGTAGTCGGATAACTTAACTGGTAAGTTTATTTAATGTGATTTGGATACATAAAAAGTCTAATATTTTTTTTACTGCAAAATCAAATGTTTAGCCCAAAATAAAATGTACTTAGTAGTTAAAAGTTAACATTTTCAAAGAAAACCATAAACATTTTTAAGGTCTTGTAGCAACTGTATATTCACTTGAGGTGACACCCACACAGCGTAAAGATCTTTTCCAGTAGAATATAAATTTCCTAAAAATAAAAATAAAAATGAATAAAAACAAACAAAATAAATTAAAAAATGAATATCCATTAGAAGTTCAGTAATTCAGTTTTGGCTGATGTAACAGGAAACACGTTTCCAAGCACAAACAAACACCGCAATTACAGCACCGAAATCATGTTTCCTTCTTCATATTTTTTCCCATTTGCATCCTTTTTTGAACAACACCCTTTGCACTATCTCATAGGTTCACGTTTTTCAAGAGTAGGATGAATATCGGATAAAAAATGCTTTTCCACTAGGATGGGCTATCTAGTATAGGTTGTTTGCCAGGAATATTACGTCCAGAAACAGCATCATCATATTTATGTAGAGGCCTTTCTACAACTTTGATGCGAATCTACAAAAATGTAATACGCTTCCCAACTACAATTTTAAAGAGCGAAAATTAATTTTCTATTGTACAGAGTGTTTTTTTCCAGGTATAGAAGTTTAAGTTGGCATTACTTTCCAAGATGGCGACCGATTTAACAGCTGTCAAGTGATTTATTCTCAGTTTAGTTTGACAATTCATCATGAATAGACTCACGCCTGAATAACGCTTTCAAATTGTGCAATTTTATTTCGAAAATAATGGTCGATTTTCATAAGTGAATTTTGTTTAGCGATAAAGCGTACTTCTCGTTGAATGGCTCCGTCAACAAACAAAACTGCCGCATTTGGAGTGAAGCTAATCCACAAGTGTATGTCGAAACACCGTTACATCAAGAAAAACTGACTGTTTGGTGCGCTTTATGGGCTGGTGGAATCCTTCTTCAAAAACGATGAAGGCCACAACGTTACAGTGAATGGTGATCGGTACAGAGCCATGATTACTAACTTTTTCCTTCCTGAATTGAACAATCATGATGGCCAGGAGCTGTGGTTCCAACAAGACGGCGCAACATGTCACACAGCTCGTGCCACAATCGATTTATTGAAAGACACGTTTGGTGACCGCCTAATTTCACGTTTTGGACCTGTGAATTGGCCTCCAAGATCTTGTGATTTAACACCGCTAGAGTATTTTCTGTGGGGCTATGTAAAGTCATTGGTCTATGCGGATAAGCCACAAACGCTTGACCATTTGGAAGACAACATTCGCCGTGTTATTGCCGATATACGGCCACAAATGTTGGAAAAAGTCATCGAAAATTGGATGTCCAGATTGGACTACATTCGAGCCAGCCGTGGCAGTCCTATGCCAGAAATCATATTTAAAATGTAATGCCATAAGATTATCTTTAGAATAAAAAAAATCATGTCAATCGAATAATATATGTTGTTTTATTGCAATTTAAAGTTCTATATCTCTCAAAAAAACACCCTTTAGTAAATTTTAAATTATATTTTTATAATTGTTCTGGAGTATTCGAATTGTTGGATGAAAGGATATTTTCTGATCACAGTGATCTGCAACATCAATAGCTAGATTATATTAAAAACAACCTTTGGTTTGAGTATATCTACAGGGTCTTTTTTTGAGATTGATAATGGAAATGTCATCAATATTGCTCATCAAACACCGTCCAAATTAACTTTAAACGATATAGACAAAACCGAAATAAACTTCGCAAGATGCAGTTCAAAGAGATGCACTCAATAAATAACCCCAGTAAGAAACTCCAAAGTGACATCTTGAACAATTAGTGCCATCCCCGAGATAATCTCGGGCATGACATTTTGGATTGCACTACTAATGTACCCGAGGTTATGTCGGGTGAGACAGTTATCAGGAGAAAACATAACATTTGCAAATTTTTTATTCGTTTCCTTTGTATTCAAATCAGTAAGTGCATAACTGATTCATTCATGTAATTCGGTGAGATGTTTTTACATTACAAATTTGCATTCTTTTTGTCTTTTTTTCCTGTTGTTATAATTTCTCTGAAACGAAGCATATAATGTATTAAAGTGGATTGATACAATGAAACTTTGATAAAACCTTATTAAAATAATGAAACTCATTAAATTATATTAAGGTTAACTACTCAAAATACCAAATGTTCTAAAACATTTAAAAAATAAGTTTTGTTAATGAAATCAATTTTTGATTTCATTTAGGACTAAAAATAATCTGTAAGTAAAAAAAAAAAATTCGCGATACTACAATGTTTATCCATTATGGAAAATTGTCTGATTTTATTTTTCTTGAAAATTTTAAATTCATTTCAAAAAATAAGTTTCTAATAAGTTTTTATTTAAAAAAATTACATTTTAATGTTTTTCTTAGTAATTTAATTTGAAGATTTTAATCATAATTTGAAGTAATACGAATCTAAATAAATTTTTGCGTGCAAAGTAGTATTAATTAAGATATTTTCATAAAAATGTGTAAAATTTTTGACATTGATTTTTTAAATGAGCAAACAAGTTCTGAAAATAAACATACTTATACATTTTATTCTTGTAAGGTAATTTTAATAATTTATCTAAAATATTTTTATACCAATACTAAAATGAGTTCTCTAACTGTATGAAGAGGAACTAGAGCACCGAAACTAATTTAATATGCATCTTCTTCATAAAATCACGTGAGGCAATTAATGTACTAAGATCTTCTTAGCATTGAAAGGATTTGTCATTGTCTCTTTTCTAATCAAAATCTTAATATCTGCTAACAACAAAAATGCAAATTTTTAATCTGAAAAATAACGTTCTTCCAATCTTCAGAATTTAAAAGTCCATTGCAAGCGATGAACTTCAAATGATGTGTTGCGTTTGCAAAATCTCATTAATTTTGCTTCAGAAATAAACAAAAAAATACTGGCAATCTTTCTAAATTCATTTTCTCAGTTGTAAGACTGTTGCAAAACAATCCTAATATTTCGCAAGTTTTGAACAGCTCTGCGTGAAGGGAGATTTAATTATATGTTGAAAAGGAAATACATGCCTACTGAGAGAATAATTAATTTGAGAATTCTCCATAAGTTTTATTTAAGAATCTATTTTTAAGGTAGTTCAAAACAAAGGTAATATGATCAGCTCCTTGATTATAAAGTAGTTTGCTTCAATATAAACATAAATCTAATGTACGGACTTTTGTAATTTTCGATAATAACTTTAAAATGACAAGAATATTTTAGCATAGTTACAAAACTAGAAAGTGTTTATCAATGAAAAAAGCAAATAAATGAATGTAAATGAAAGTATCTGAATTAAAGACGTTGTTTAAATGAGTTTGTTTGTAATCAAAGTACATTCTGAATTATTTGTATGCTGTTCGCAAATGTTTTTTCTTTAAAAAACTCTTAAATTAAAACTAATACTTCAAAACACCTTAATCCAAAAACAGTTTTATATGATTTGTTTCTGTCATATCAAATTCGAGATAAGGTCATATTTTCTTGTACTAGAAAAATTAAAGCCTTATTTATTCTATGAAGATCGTGATTATTGTTTAACAAAAGAAAATAAGGATTTTGTTTTCAATATCTGAGAACATTAAACAGCATTCTTTTACAGAAAAGGGATAATCTCTATTTTCACTAAACTTATGTTAATTCTAAGTAATATAGGAGTTTTTTTGTTTTACAATAAATGGTTTAAAAAACTAAAAAAACACAAGCAAAATGTTGGAAAATCGTTGGCTGGTATGCACGATAGATAGCGCTAGGTAAGCCGAAGTCCATTGGATTGGCCTGTTAAATTACTTGACTTCACTTTCCTTGATTACTTCTTATGGGAGTGTCAACATGTAGCACAATGCAGCTCCTATAATCCGAAGAATGGGGCATCATGAGGTAGAAGTCTGTCATGGCTATATGCCTGTTAGTGTTAGCTGGAAAAAATGGAGTGATCTTCATTACTAGGGAGGCCCTGACTGGAGTATACACTCCCGGTGTATGACTAGTTAGGCCCTGCCTGGAGTATACACTTCCGCTGTACTTAACCGACTCCTACCAGGAAGCCCCCTCCAACCTCCTTGTCACGAGGATTCCCCTAAGAGGAATTAAAAGGGTAAAAAAGGGGGAGGAAGCACTCCATAAAACAATGTAACCCATTTTTCGAAGCAAATCAACTACAATTGACATGGGACAAGACAACATCATGGTCGAAAGTAACTACGAAGACATCTGGATTCTAACAGCTATAGTTCAATTCAATACGTCAAAGACTGGGCCCGCATAGGTGATGAAATCAGTTTATCTATCCTACGAAAAGTTAAGTTCATGGATCCCGTCTCATGTCAATATCTGCGAAAAAGAATTAGTTAACAGTCTTGCAAAGGAGGGACTAGACCAGCGATACTTAACCTGCGATCCATGGAGCCTTTTTAAGAGGCCCAGTCGTGACCCATTTCTCTGAGTAATTTATTTAAGAACAATGTATTTAAAATTTGGTGGGAAATTCTTTGAAAAGAAATCAAATATATCAATTTTGCTTTTCTGTTGTCGATGTCGAATGAATGCGAATTGATATTTTTTTCTGTCTGTAACGGTTACGGTTAGTGATAACAAGCAATAGTACAGTAGCGACAATTTTATGGGTAATGTCGTACAATTTTTCATACCTTGCAAGAGAAAATATTCGAACCATTTCGAAGTTGAGTGCTTTGCAGTGAAAAACAAACATGGATCAGTAATTGTTTTATTTGACACGAAAGTGCTGTATTTAAAAATACCAGTAAACAGGAATCATTCAATGACACTTTCCAAACAAGATCGCTTTCAAGAAATATAAATAGGTTTTATTGAATATTCTTTGCAACAGTAACACAGTGTTTTGTCAGTGGTAATGTCCCAGCAGTAACAAAGACATCATATAAAGTATGTTATATTATTGGTAATCATATGAAACCGTTTATTGATGTAAAAACTGTTAAGGAGCGTTTCTTAAGTACTTTTAATTTAGTGCTAATTACAAAAACAAAAAAAAATGTATAAAATAATTATTGAAAAACAAACAAAACAGGAGTTATAATATTTTGATCAATTTTCCACATTTTAAATTTCCAATGTTATCTTGCTCTACAAACATCCTCCCCACACACCGTTTAACCTCTGGTTGTGGCAAGCGTGAAATAGCTGTCATATGTATGCGGCCCAGCTGGAAAAAGATTGAGCACTCATGGATTAGAGATTATTCTCCCTTCAACGTCAGAGCTCAAGTATTTAGAATTTTTCTCAAGGCAAAATGCCAAAAATATAGTAAAATAGTTAAAACCTCAATATCGTAACTGGTATAAAGGCAAAAGACCAGAGCTTTCTTTATCTCTTCCTTCTGACAGACAGTACAACACTTGTCTGCCCCGACTGCCCAGTGGGAACTTAAAAATTCTCACTTTTTTGGAGTAAATAAGAGGTTTCCTATTTACCCTAAATACTAACTAAAACAAGTTTCACCTCACCACATTTTGAACTGCCTGGGAGTGAACTGGGAAGATATCCATGATAGTCAGTTTCTAATATCGGACATCATTCAAGTCAACGGTTTCACTGATTTTTTCTGACTTCTTGTGAGTAGACAGGAGATATACGTAACAACAATAACTTTTAATGGGAGTACGTCGTCAATCGCGTAAGAAACCCCTTTTAATAAGGGGGCATCTCTTTTCACGCATCAAAGGATGCACGCATTATGGCGACTTCCGTATAAGACTGGGTCACGCCCCTTATTTTCACTAACATCCGAATTTTTCAATGCGCCAGGCACGTGTAGCCTGCATCACGGCCCGGGCTCGTAACTTCAAATACCTACTTTGATGAGTATCGTTGTACCTTCAATGTTTTTCCATCCGTTTCTTGCTTTACTAAGGATAGTAAATATGTTTATCTCCTCGTATTTTAGTCCTTTATTTCTTGTGTTCTGTGTCATCAGTACCGACCCAGAAAAGCGTTTTCGACCAAGCATTGCTGTATGATTTCCCGTCTTCTAGATATACTCTATCTGTTTTGAAGTTTGTAACCATTTTACTTCTATACCCTGTACATAATGTGCAGTTAGCTAAAATTTTGCATGTTTTTATAAAGTATTATATTTTTTTCTAATTTCATTTATTTTTTGCAAAACACACACATATATATATATATCAGTGGCGCACACAAGGGGGGTTCGGACCCCCAAAGCGCTTGATTCTAAGTAAATAGTACGTAAAATTTAATTAAGTATTTGTTATTAATAATTAATTTTATTAATTAATGCTAATTATTTATTCAATAATTAGTTTTTTACTGTGTTTTGTTCCCGAAAATTGACAAAATCAAAAGGAGCATGTTACAAGAATGGTGAACTTTCGACCCCGGTCCCCCCCATGAAAAATTCCAGTGTGTACCACTGATATATATATACATATATAATATTATATTCTACATTAAACACAGGGCATTTCAGGTATTTTTTCGTATACACAAATACGAATAATATAATAACAATACATACATAAAACTATACCAATAAAAATAATGTATTATATATTAGTATTAAATAAGTGTGAGTGAAAACATTTTATGTTACACAAATTTTCACCCTAAGAAAGTTTTCGGTGCAAAATATTTGAATTATTCATAAAATTTAAAAAACGAACATAAAAAAAAATGTAACAACAAAACTCAAAAAGATAATTTATTAAACTTACAAACAATATAATTAACCAGCATATAACAAGAATGACTGTTTTAATGTAATAATTTATTATTTTATTTATTAAAAATGATCATAGATTTTTCAGGAATAATTTTTTATTCCTTAAAAATTAATTCATTTCATTAATTTGTACATACTGTGACTTAAGTTTATAATTCTCAGTTTGTGTTTTATTTTGCACTAAGTATTATTTCTGTAAGTTTTCTAGGAGTTTTACTTAAGGCATTTTTTCTCCCAAACGTATATTAAACTGAATAATACCAAGGTGAGAATATTTTGTCTAATTTCTAAAGGAATTTTCAAAGCTTGCATTTTAAATATCTGTTTTCACTAAAATAGATTTAAAAGATACTGTGTTCATTTAAGAAAGGAAAATCCATGTACTTTTTCATAGTAGCACTTTTAGTCTCAAAGCATCCTGAGGATATAACAGAGAGGAAAGAGATTAGAATAAGTAGTAACCAACAAAACAAACAAGAACTCCTGGGGAAACCAGATTTACTCTCATTGTTGAGTTTCCTTTTCCCCTGTTTCTGTTCTGCTAGAGTCTATTGTCTGTGAAAAGCAATTAAGCTGTTTCTTTTGTAGTACCATTGCTTTCAGAGACAGGGTGAATGATTGGCTGATTCAGAAGAGATACTAAGGAAATGCCGGAGTTTTTGTCCTGCCTTTTTTGCTAATCTTTATTCCTTAATTATTGCTAATAGGATATATGTGAATTTACTGTTAAATAAATCAGTGTAATAAATGGCTGGATATTGGATTCACGGGGTTTTTCGTGAAACAAGAGTTTTTTAAATATGGAAAATAATAAGTTCATTGGTTAAGAACTGATGGAATTCAAGCAATTAATATTCAAAAGGTTTTAAATATGATTTTGATTGATATATAATTATTGACTTATTTAGTAGTTAATTAAATATGAGTTTCTGAATTTTGGCGAAAAACCTCATGCTGCCTTTAGTTTTTGTTTCATATGAATTATGTATACATTAACTCAATGGGAAAAAACATTTATCATTCGAAAGAAAATGTATGGTATAGGCAAAAAATTAATAAAATTAATTAACTTTAATTTTTATTAAATGTTTAATAAACTTTAAACTTTTAATAGAAATTGAAGTAAGGCAATTGTGTAAGTTTTTTTTTCCTAATGAACCGCAAGTTGGAAACTATGCTTTTGCAGACGAGGCAAGTCCACAAATGGGATAGCCTTTTCATGGTAGAACCAACCAGTGGCGGCTCTCGCAAACAATGTTAGACGCTTGATTTAATTTTAATTCAAACTCTCGTCGAATGATAAATATTGCCAAGATTTAATTTTGCTGAGAGCACCAGAGCCAAATTGACACTCAAGGAATCTTTTATATGCCACAGAATCATATGACATGCATGGCTACGAATTTCACACCCAAAAATATTACGGATCCATCCGGGACAGCAACCTCATCTCTGGGCTTATGAAGCGGGCGTGCTACGTCTAAGCCATCAAGCCGATACACAATTATAAAACTGGAGTGGTGCAATTTGAAGAAATGCAAACACAATATTATAAATGTTAATTTTACTTAAAAATGTATTCTTGATTAACGCAATTTAAAAATTGTTTAATAGAAAAGTAAAGTCCTTGATTTGATACAGGTATTGGCAAAAAATGTTTTATTCGATTTTTTAATCAGAACTACTATACTTTTCGAATTAATTGGAACAAATGGTAAAGAATTGTTTTTTAAAACCTTAGATTTTAATCTTTATATACCTTAACCCGTTCAGGACCATGATCACACACATGTGATTACACGTTTCTCCCCCTCCACGGTATCATATATATGTAACTGAACTTTCCCTGCTTTGAGGCCCTTGATCACACTGGTGTGATCTGAGTTTGGAGTGTTTTTACATTAATTTTTTCAAGGCACTAGATGGCGGTTAAAGTCCTTTTTTTCGAATAATGTTTCACTACTTTTTGAACTTCCGTATGTGCTTTCGGTTCCGAATTTTTAATTAGATCCGGGATATTTATGAATGCAAGCCACTGCACATTTTAAGCTCCTTCGAGAAAATCGGACACTGAAAGGTTTGTGATTTATTGCACTCTGGATTTCTGTTTATATTTTGACTAAGTTGGAAAAAAGATGAAAACTTATTAGTTCATTGGACACCAAACATTCATAATAATAGTTTCAGTGTTTAGTATATTTTTGGTTCGTATTTACAACATTTATTTTTATTCTCAAAAACATTTAAAAATCCGATATCCACTGATTAAACGCGATGAAACATTTTTAACGAAAAAGAATATCGTTTGTTCTTATTGATATATTTTTAATTCAGTAAGAACAAACCATTCTGCTTCGTTATTATCGCAACCTTAATAGTCATAACCATAGAAACAGAAAATATAGTACCAATGCAATCCTAAGAAATATACAAGCAATATAAGTATTAAATAAAATAAAAAATGATATATATTAGCTATTATTTAAAATATTTGTATCATTTTGTATGAATTTGTTCAAGCTATAACATCTTTATGTCAGGGTAAATTTATCGTTTGGTATTTTTCAGAAAATATTTTGTAATTTTGCATGTGTTTTATTTTAGTCATCATGGCGAAAAGATTGATAAGAGAACTTTTTTTGTTAAAAAGAAAAACATTTTTTTTTAAAATTCAGAATCTTTTTTTAAACATAGCGAACAATTTTGTACTGTATATTTAGGTATTATCAATTATAGTAAATTCTAAATTTAATCGTATTTGACTGCATTAAAGAATTTATATGAATTTTTAAATCAAATTAGGCTTAGCAGTGAAATTCGACCGGTACCGTGTCTGCTTATACTCTCAGAAACGTTTCTTCCTCCTTTCACCGGTCCTGAAGGGGTTAAGTAGACAAATAAATCTCTATATTTGTACGAAGTATGTCATCTTGTATCAGAATTTCCTCTCCAACTCCACTACTGCAGTGCACATGCTCTAACTTATCATCGTGTAACCGCACTTGTATAGCTCCTTTTATCATTTGTTCTGTGGTCGCATAAATCATCTTAGCTAAGCGATTCTTGAGAATATTTCATAAATTCTCAATAGGATTTAGGTATGGTGAACTTCTAGGCCAAATAGGCACTTTTATTTTATTTTTCTGCATAAAAAGGTCTCGACCAATATCGAAGAACACAAACCGTGTTGGAATGTTCCTTCAAAGGTTCCCATGGATGAATTGATTTTACTGCATAATATTTCTATGTTTTTGACATAATTCTTCATGCCTTCAACACTAGAAAAACTGAAGTTTAGTATATACCTATATTGCCCGAAACCAGTCAAAATGACTGCATTGTGAAAAAATAACAAATGTGTAAATAAATTAGTTTAAAATTAATTTTTAATATTTCTATATTATATACAGTCATATAACAAGTTATATTAGTAAATATTAACATTAAAAGAAATTTACTCCACTCGGAAAAAATATACTGTATATAAGTCTAAGAAATTGTGTCATTATATACACCATTGTTTTTCTAATCGAAATTAAAAAAGCAGTCAAAATGACTTCCTTGGGCAATCTAGTGTTAAAAGGAATTAAGTTTCCAGGGCCATTGGTTGTGAAAAAACACCAAATCATCTGTTTGAAGGATGTTTTGCAATCTGTTTGATATGTTCTGGCTGTAGAGTTCCAACTTCACTTCGTTTGACTATACTTGATTTGCATCCCTGCACAAATAAATGTGTTTATTTGCTGAAAGTCACCTTTTTCTCTTCGTTAACAGTCCAGAATAGGTATTTTTGGCCCACAATAAATGTTTTTCATCGTTTTCTGAGTAAGAAATTGCTTTTTTTCTGTCTTGATGACTTACGGCTAACTTCCAGAACCCTTTTCTGTACACCATAATCAAATAAACCCCTTCGATAGACTGTGCTTGTCTAACTTCGATCGATTTGCTGTTTCTTATTAGAATTTTATCAGTTTTTTGAGTAATTTTCCATCTTATTCCATATTTTTCTTTTCCGTTTGAATGTGATGATCAGGAATCTTGAAATGTTCGCAATTTTTTTGAAACACTTAATTTGCCCTCACCAAAAACCATACCTATATCTCTCACAGTTATAGAAGTGTGTTCGTTAAGAGCGATTATTTTAAAATGCTTTCTCGGAGTAATATCCATACCTGAACAAGCAAAAAGAACGTGTTACGTGGAACGCAAAATAATTTAACCACCAACTACAGCACTGAAAGTCTCACAACTGAAACACTAATGTACTAAAACCAATCAAACGAGTAAATTATAGTCAAAGTCAATCCACCGCATTACTTCTGAGCAGATATAACCGATTTAAGGTGGCTCGAACATAAATGGTAATCACATACCATCTCAGACAAGAAAAAAAAAATGCTTGTCCCAATTAATTCGAACAGTATAGTACATTATGGAATTAAATAATACGAAATTTATTTTGATAGTAAAAAAATGATATTATACATCAATACAAAATCTAAATGATATCTTAAAAGACACAAATAAAGCATTAATTTTTTTTTTTTCATGTTTAAAAGAATATTTTATGTTTCAAATTAATATTGGGAATGGTTTAAAATATAGCGTTTTTTAAGCTGTGGGGTGCGCATCCTAGGAGGGGGGTTATTGCTATGGGAGGCGAACATATTAAAAAGTCGAGTTTTATGTTATATATATTACACAATGTATCGAGTTGCTTAATGGAATGACTCTCCGATTATGTTACTCGTTGATCATAGTTTTTTTTTGTTTAATGTTTTTAAAGAGCAATATTTAATCATTTTTATTGATTAATTTTTTTGAATGGAGAAACAATGGTAAAATTTTTTTTCTTCCCATGTATTGCATTATCATATGAGGGATCATAGCTGTTATAATGAGAAAACTCTCTCTCTGAAAGTCATTATTCCCTTACTGAAAAATCATTATCAGCTGAAGTCTTCATCGTTAAAAAAAGAACATACTGAGCGTATTTTTTTATATGCGATATGAAAGACAAAAAGAAATTTTATGAATTAAGAAGTTGAGATAACTGTAATCGAAAAAAAAAGAAATTTAATACTCGATAAACTACGCATGCATTTGAATGAAAGCTTGGTATTGGATAAGCATACATTATGAAAAAAATCAGTATTTTTTTCTAGAAACTTTTAAATTTTATTATAATTTAACTGTTTTGACTTAATGGTTGTTTCATGTACCAGAGAGAAAAAAAAGGTATTTTTTCATTATTGTAGAGGAGTTTTTATGGAAACTAAAATTGTATCTAGAAGTTATGTATTTGGAAATGCTAAAATATATGCAGTTATAAATGAAATTTATTGGACATTAATGTACAGAAACGTTTCTCAAACTGTGAGGCGTGCCCACTTAGGAGAGGATGATAATCGTACCAGGAAAGTGCAAGCGTATCGAAAAGGATAAAATAAAATATTAAAAAAATATTTACTGCAAGAGGAAACAAAAAACAAAATACATTCTGACCTAATATAAAATATAAGATACATATTTACATTGATATGATATATCTATAAATACATCAGTATTTCGCAGTGTATTAGATTATTAATTCATCAATCATAAACTAATAACAGGTTTGATAATTAGCAGTGATCCCATGGGCTTGTCATATACAAAATTTAATACTTATTTTGATAATTTGAAATCTTTATAATTAAAGTCGCTTTGAACCTTTAGCGTCGAAAAACAATATTATTGCTATCAGTACATTGTTATATATGGAGAGGGTGCGATGAAAGTTATGACTGAAAATTGGGTTGCAAATATTGAAAATTTGAGAAGCATTGAGAGCTATCTTCCCCCTTAAATACATAAAGATGTATTTTGTTTTCTTATTAAAGTTAACATTAAAAAATAATTATTATTTACAATGTAAGCATTTTTCAAGATAAATTTATTTCACAAGCCTGAAAAGCAGAAGAATTGTTTTTCATACGTAAAAACATCCTGTGCTTTTGAAAGAGAAACTTAAGAAAAGTCTCTTTATCCCTTAACTTTGAAAAAAACCAGGTCACTCCATAAAACGACTCCAGTGCTAGTACCTCTCCATGTGCTTAGAGCTCAATTTTGTCTGATTAAATTATCAGAATAGAGGACGTTAGCAACTTCGTTCCTGCACTAACAAAAGAGAATGAGAACTAGAAGAAGCCTGTCATACCCTTAGACGCCAGATGGAACCATAAAGAGAAGGCAAGCGAAACTTCAACTCGTGCATTCTCATGTTTCATTACCATGTATAGCTCTTCATAGCGAAGTTCTGTTTTATGCCTCTATTTCACTTTTATTCTAGAGAACAAGTCTTGGTTCTGAAGTTCGGTGAGAGATAAAGCCTATTTTGCGTGACTTCGGAAACCTTTCTACCGAATTTTAAGGGTTCAGTCTGCAATGGAAGTTTGTAGAGCATTTTCTGAGATTAAATTTATTTCTCTGACTTTATTGTGTATTCTTGTTAGAATAATACGGCGGGGAAATGTTTTTACGTTTTTACTGAATCATGGTGTTAAATGTCGATAGTAATTTACAATAGAACGGATATTTTAAACTGGATTTAAGAATTGTGAAATTTACACCCCTTTACGATTGAATATAGTTTATAACTGAACAATGAATTTTACATGTTTAATTACTTTTTTGTTTATATAGTATTCCTAAAATATAAAAAAGTCCCTGGGGTCATATTTAACGAGATAATAATTTACCAAATTTTATTCTGTTAATTTTTTTTAATATTTTGCGTTATAAAGAAATATGATCTTGTATCTTTTTAAATTCAATTCATGAATTCGTTCATTGAAAATGAACTACATTAAAAAAAGATTTCAATATCATTTATTATGAAAAGGAAGGTAGAATATTACCCTTATAGAAATAGTTTTCTTTAAAAATACACTGACATCCAGAAAATGAAGAAATTAATTTGAAGAATGTAATGTATATATGTAAATAACATTTGTAAAACCACGATTAAAGAAATTTACCGTGGAGTAGGAAAATAATTATTTTTAAACTCTATGGTGCACTGTTTCCATTCCTATAAATTTATATACCTCGCAATTTTAATAAGAAAAATATAATTCTATAAGAATAGGGAATTTAAGGTATCCGACTACCCTAAAACCATGATTTTTTTTTTTTCAAAAATTGGCAAAATTTTTTATGATTTTATTTTATAGACCATTTTATTAACTTAATAACAATACCAAGTACTTTATTTTCCCTCCACTAGAACAAAAACTACAAGCGTTTTAGTAAAAGCAAATGCCATAATTTACACAAGATGTCAAACTTTAAAATGCGTTTTACGCGAAACGTGTTTTTTTCGAAAAACTCAAACGGGGACCGCGATGGCTCAAAAAGTTTTGAAAATATTTAGCTGAAATTTCTTGCTTATGTTCTGCATAACAGTAGAAGTGTTTTGATCTTCAGATTTATCAATAACTGTTTTATTTCAAAATTTGCAGCTCTTTATGTGAATATAGTCAATGTATTTTTAAGCAATTTCGTATAATGACTTAGATAAAGTGCTCTAGTTTTTGTAAAAATTAAAATATTTCTTATCGTGAAGATCACTTCAAACAGGAATAACAAAGTAACACATCAAAATTGAAAAATTGAGAATTTTTTCATAAAATCTTTGTAGAGAGCGGGCCCCGTTTATGTAATTTTTCGTACATTTTTACTAGTTTTTTCCCATTTTAATAATAATATTTTTTTTTTTTCTTTTACCAATTTTAGGATTTTTCCTTAAAATATACTATATAAATATAAAAATCACAAAAAGATCTCCATATTTCCTTTTTTTCAAAAAAAGTTGTCGCAAGTAGTCGGATACCTTAAATCTACTTGTTTGAATTCATAAAAACGATTCAAAGATGTGTAGAAAATGGAAATAAATGCACTTTTTTTTTCTTTTTTTAGTTTTGCGTTCTTGATACACATGAAAATCATATCTGAAAAGAAGTGTCTTAAATATCTTTAAAAAAAGCTAACTACACTGGTGTGCAAAACTTAAGCAACAAATGGTTTATTGCCATAACTTCACGAAAATTCACCGGAGAGACATGAAATTCAGAAATGAGGGAGAGTATTATGTACGTAAAGCATGACTAAAGCATCGGCGCTGAAAAAGGAATACAATGCATACGGTATGGAATCAAACAAAAACAAGCTTTATTGAACGCATAGTATCGTGACTCATGATGGTCTATCCAACGTGAGGAACAACAATCAGATGTTTCTTAATATGGTATATGCCCTGCCCTCACTGCAATGGTTGCTTCGCACCGTCTCCGCATACTCAGAAACAACTGGTGCAACATTTCTTGCGGTAGGAGTGCCCATTCTTCAATCAGCATCTGTTTGAGTTGTTGGGTGTCCTACAGATGATGTAAGCGTGCTGCAATACGTCTCCCCAAAGCATCCCACACATGTTCGATGGGATATTAATCTGGGGAGTACGCTTGCCAATCCATTCGAGTGATATCTTCACTTTCCAGCAGCTCCTCAACAGCAAGAGACCGATGTGGCCGTGCATTGTCATCCATACAAATGAAGTCTGGGTCAATGGCACCTTGAAACAGACGCACATGGGGAAGAAGTACCTTCTCACAATAGCGATCCCCGATTACAGACCCTCTATCGAAATTGTGCAGCGCAGTTCGCCCGTTCAGCATAATGCCTCCCCAGAAAAGAACTCCAGGGCCACCGTAATGGTGTCTTTCCTTGATGTTACTCATATAAAACCGTGTCCCGATCTCTCTCCAAATCAAAACGCGTTAAGAACCGCTTCTGGTACTGAGCCGACTCTCATCCATAAAGAGGACACGACACCATTGATCAGTTGTCCAGTTTTTGTGCTCTCTGCACCACTGTAAAGCGTGGCATCGGTAGTCAACTTTCAACGGGAGGCAGCGTTCAGGACGGTGGGCGAATAGGCCCCCATTGTGAAGCAGTCTGGCCACAGTAAACTGCGACTCTTGTCGCCCCGTTACTGTAAAGAGTTGCTGAGCAATGCAGCTTGTTGACTGCCGTCGGCCTCTTTTCGCCTGCAAAATGATATATCAGTCATCCCCTGCAGTTGTCGTCCTCGGGCGGCCACCACCAACCTTGCTAACAGCTGTACTTGTGGTATGGAACGCTTTCCAAGCCCGCGAAACGACACTTTTGTTGATTCCGAACTCTGCAGCTACACTGGTAACGATACGCCCTTCCTCCAGCTTTCCGATCATTCTTCCACGTATGAAGTCGTCCAGGTGATTTCTTCTAGCCATATTTCACGAACTGACTCACTGGCACTTGCAACGAATATGTTGAATTGCGTCTCCGTCCTTCATTTATTCTACTGTTGAGCAGCGCGCGCCGACATCACGCGTTTTGCGTACGCTCACGTCGCTTCTGACGTTTGGTTCCTGATATTTGCATACGCATAACGTTTCTACTGACTTACGTGTTCACTGTATTGATCTCCAGACTTCCTTTTCTGCAATTTCATGGTTATCTGCTTAATTTTTACATTGCTGCTTAAGTTTTGCACACCAGTGTATCTGAAGAATCTGCACGGAGTAATTTCCACTTACGGTTTTTAGTATATATATATATATATATATATATATATATATATATATATAATTATTGTAATTATATACACACACAATCAAGTACATTAATGTCCAAAATTAAGATTACAAACACTAAAAGATTAGATATTTTCCTTAAATTCAGTTGAATGCATGGAAATTCAGTGTACAAATACCTTATGCTGCAGTGAAAGAAGTGATTATAGAAAAAGATTGTACAAGAGTTCAGTGTAGCCTGATATGCAAATGAAAAAGACATTGGACAAAATAGGATACGTCGTAATTCTATATAGTTCACCTAACAACAAGGAAGATAATATGGCTACTTTGTCCAGCTATACAAGCCCCATATTGTGCGCCCATACTATTAAATAGGTTATTGATCTAACATTGGGGCAGTAATCGCCGTTCAACCAAGAATATCCCATTTTAAGCACTGAATGGTCTTTGAAATGTTTCTAAAATGTCTATATTTATAGTTTTTTTCTTAATTTTTTTTACTAGAATCAAGAACAGTTTCAAAAGGCAAAACAATTCTAGGACTATTTGTAAGCTTGAAGTATAGCCAAGACAAAAATATACTGGCTCTGGCACTTATTCTGCAAACTCATGCACTACGACAATATTAAAATTTTGAGCCCCAAGTGATTCAGCATGGATCAGCCAATCTAGGTGATGGGTATTTCAGATAATATGACTCGAATCTGCAACTAGGCAATAACCACTTCGGCTAAGAGTTTAAGACCATCACGATTGGTCAACGATTGGAGACTGCTTTCTTGTACGTTAATAATTAATTCTGAACATTGGTTCTTTTCGATTAAACAGTGCTCTTAAAGCTTTTATTTTTCTTGTGGCATGCTTTTTTCGTGTATTCGAAATTATTTCCTAGAAATTCTGTATTATTTTTTTTTCAAATCCTTAAGCTTTTTAGAAATTACACAGACTGTTACTTTCCATTTTATTTTTCAAATTATCCTCTAGTAACCACTTCTTTTGCATCATTTCCAAACAACAACTGCATCTTTCAAACACTAATACCAATATTTCTTAAAAGATAGGATGCACAACTTTAATCTATATCCCACCATATATATACGAGAATGATGCATTAGAGAAATGAAGGAAACATTGTGGTTGTTCTGTAATGCTACATGAAAAATGCTACGTTATTAAAATGAAATACAATCTTTTTAATAGTCTTACATATGAAAGATATTGAAATGAATTTTAAGTCTAATTAAGACTAAATAGAGCACATAAATCTAGAATTTCTAATCAATAATTGTTTCTAAGTTAATGATGATTCTTAGTTAGCTGCCTAATAGTTTTTTTTTGTCCTTACTGAATATAAACCTAGTTTAGTTATAATTTGTATTTTAGTTCAGAATAACATGAATAAAAAATACACACTGCTTTTTTATGAATTTGTATGTATTTCAATCAATTTTATTCAGATTTTCTTCTTCATTTACAGTACTATATATTATAAATAATTTTCAAGTCACGAGAGAATGTTCCAAGAAGTATTTTACAAAAAAAGAAATCTTTGGAGGATAATGTCAATATTGCATTTATTCATTTTTTTATAATGATTGTATGTTTTCAAAAATATCCAGTATTTGATCATTACTCATTAAAGAGAGGCATAACTATAACAATTATTTTAAAATCCTTTTCTGAAATTAGAGATGTATTCTTTGCATGTAACTCATTTTACTGCAATATTTTTTGAGTGATTGATTGCATATTAACGTCGCACTGTTCAGCTACCCGAGGGCTTTTGGCGATGGACCACGTAATTTTGAACCATGGTCAAGTGACGTGGACGACACCTATAACATTATAATATTTACAAAAGATATCATGATTTGATACAGGTTGAAGTTTCCAAATGCAGTATTGCTAAAATATTTGAAAAACGTATATTTAAAAAAATGTTTTTATTCTGGAAATTATGGATTGAATGAGTATTATAAAACTTCACCAAAATTTAATATTATAAAAATTATCATGTTATATTTGAACAATTGGAACACAATGCTAATAATTTCTAGGTATATGATTTATTAATCTTTAATTTATATAATCTAAAACATTCTAATAAAAATATTATTTTTCTTAAAAATCTGTTTAATTTATTTTAGCTAATTTTATATCGCCAAATTTTAACATTTAGACTTGATGTTTCGTATTATTATGTTTTTGAAATTCCAAAAATTTTATAAGTGAAAATCCTTAACAATATGACATTTAAATTTATTTTTATTCTTTTAAAATATTATTTTTACCAAGCACAAAGTTCCAATTAATAATAATTCTTAGAATTATATGGTTTAAAATCATGGAGTGCCTTAAAAACTATTTAAATATATAAAGGATAAAGCAAACGATATATTAAAAAATTTAATACCATGAGCGGATATGCTAAGATTATGCTCATTGCAGGAAATTTAACTACTGGCATCTTTTATTGATGAATAATAATGTGATAAAGTGTCTTTATTATTCTTTCTACCCTAGAATGTTGTTAGTAGAGATTTTTTATTTTTTTTTACAATACATTTTGTGGTAAAAGTCAATAATGAAATTCGTGACAAACGAAATTGATGCGAGAGAAAATTGGGAATTGTATAAGAGCCTGTATATTACAAGTATGTAAAAAATTTCTATTTATGATAAAACTAATATTAAAAGAAATAATTGCATTTAAAATTTAATTGAAGGGAAGGAGATCACACACGCAAACAGACTATTTTCTGTCTAAAAATGAAGTCTTTAGTGATTTTCTATAAGTATAAAAGTTGTAGGCATCTAAGTAAATCAATAGTAGAAGAAAGTATTTGTGGGCGGGATCCTTAAGTGTCACTCAAAAGTGCATGCGTCATATCACATTAGCCATTCCCTTAAATAACACGAGTTCTGACACAGCAAACTCAATAATAAAAATGCCAATCTGCTGAGCAAGACATTTAACTTATATGCTTTATATATATATATTTGAATATTAATTTTTATTTTTAAGGGAATTATATAAATATTACGAATACAACATGAAAAAAAACTTGGTTTAATTGTAAAAAATACTTTGATATTTCATATTTTTTCAAATCATGGACTTATACAATGCTTCATGGATTTTACATTTTTTATTCAAAGATAAAAATTTTAAAAAAGTAATTGTTTAAAGAGCAATATTCTTTTCCCTGTAAAACTATTAAATATGAAAAGCAATGCAAATAAGAGCAATTTTTCGAAACGAACTTATTTTCTGGATGAAAAATACATATAACAAAATCCATCTATTTCTAAATGTATCTCCGTCTCATAATTACCAAACAGTATTAAAATATTAATATTTAAGGGGAAGAATCAAACTATGCATACATTTTATTCCATAAGTTCAAAGATAGCATGTTGAAATCTCATAATTGAATGTAAATTCGTATTTACTCAATAATTCTGTAATTAAGGTCTACTTCCTTAGCATAAAATCTAGTCGTATTCATTCTAGTTTTAAAAAATGTGTGTGTGTATTAGCGTACACACGTAAGAAGTGAGACTTGTGTATGACATCATTTTTCGAAAAAAGATCTACTATTTGCCATTTTTCAGAATTTGGTTAAATAAAGCTAAATTAGATATAGTTTAAGCAAACGGCTTTTATTATCATAGACATGGATACAAATAATACAATTAATTCACCTTATGGCTACTAAGATTATTATAGCATTTCCTTAATTGTAATAGAATTATTACTATCATTGTTACCGATATTATATATTTTTGTAATTAATGGCTTATGGTAACTGAAATAAGAAATAAATGGCTTACATTCCACCGAATTTAGTGACCGAGTAAAAACTCCATCAATTGTAGGCCGGATCTTGTTGTTGATGTTTGAGGACTGTTTTTCATAGATTAATTCAATTTATCTTTTAAAAATTCAACTAGCTTCACAGATTTATCTGATGCAAAATTGACATTAAAATCTCCACTTAAAATCATCGGTATTTCATCATTATTGTTACGGAGTAAAGAGTCACCTCCTCTTGTGTACGGCAACAATGAAGGGTGAAGAAAATTTTTTAAAATAATATCATTCAACTTCTGATTAGGAGATATGTATAATGCAACAATCAAAATTTTCATCCCTTTTTCCATTTGGCATTGAGCCATACATGAATCCCAAACTGCTGATGCTAGTGACCCATGAAAGTCAGTAGAAAAAACAGAAAAATCTGTAGATGAAGTTACAATGTCAACAGCATCATTAGAATTATAATATATTCCTACACCTCCTGCTCTCGTGTTCGGCCCTTTAAATTTTGCGATGCATTTGAAGTTTGTGATGTTTATTTCACTTTCATTGTACAGCCATGTTCTAGATAGAACTAAAACATTTGAATTTTTCACAATTAAATCATCCAGGTCATCTATATGAGCTCTAAGGCTTTGACAATTGAAAGTAAAAAGTGACAAACCTCTTCTGTTGTTCATGAACTCAATCAAAGGCTCATTTTAAGTTGCTAATTTATGCAGAGACAATGGTTTAAATTCTGTTTGTAAATCTATGGTGGACGTTGACGTCCTTCGACCATGATAAAGTGTTTTATTATTATTTGGAGTTGTTATATACAATCCTTCAATACTCGCTACTCAGGATAAAGCAACATATAACAATAATTGGCTGTGATGTTTCTCATATTCAAAAACAATTTCTGGGAATGTGCTGCCTTGTGATTTATGAATGGTAGTAGCACAAGCACAAACCAACGGTATATGAGAACGCTTAGCAACTATAGTTTTGTTATAATTGAGTGAAATTATAGAAGATCTTTGTACAATATTGGTACAGCCATTCGACTGATATTATTTTCTGCTGCGTGACCTGCTGCTTTACGTCTCAATTTTTCACCAATTCGAGGTAATTCTGAAAACTCAAGCCATGCTATTGTAACTACTCCATTGTTATCGGTTTCTGCATGAACTAACTTTTCAACAGCATCATTTGCTAATCCGTCAGATACATCAATATTTTTAGTAATCATGTAATGAATATTTACTACAAACGTTGGTTGGTAAGACAATTCATTTGTATCAATTAAGGACATTTTATGTAGTTTTTGGTGCGCAAAAGTCTCTTGTTCCTTGGAAGTACATCCACTATAAACATATTTTGCTGTTGAAATTATTTTTTCTGTATAAGAGTTCAATATTTGATTATTATACTGAGTGACTGCTTGATTTGTATTAAATAATCGAATACCTTGAGGACACATAGTTGCAGCTTCTTCTACAGAATAAAAACGAGATTCAATGAGAGACATTTCAATTTCATCAAGACCCTCACCATTCCCGATTTTTTTAAGTATTGACGAGAACTGTTGATTTGTCTGGCGCATAATTTGATCTAGTTCATAAAATTTAACATTTCGCCATAATACAAGACCAACAATACGTGACCCTCTCACGGTAATGGGGTAAAATAATTTTGCATTTCAAGGTTTTTAATTAATAGATTTTTAATTAAACACAATATCTTTATTAGTTATAGCCTATGTATTATTCTGATGTATAAGCTACATTATTGTAAAGTTACATTAAAATCCATTCAGTTGCTTAAATAGTATAGAACGGCATTTTTAAAAATGCAAAAAAAAAAAAAAAGACCTTGGTTTTTCAAAGTAAAATGGGCAAAAAAATATTGAAAATTAAATAATTAAAAAGTACTCACATTTCAGTCGAACTGCCTTTTGACAATTTAATATGTAGAGTATTTCATTTTGTTATATAAACTGATGTACAAATTTGAAAATGAAGCCAAAAAACTCAGTCGAATGAAACACGTTGCTGTTTATTTATTCTATTGTCATGTGATTATGACGTCAAGTGTATCGAGTCCATTCTATTTCGTTTCTGAGAAAGTCGCCACTAATGCGCATGCCCGAAAAATCCTCTTGGGAACTTCAAAATGCGTTAAAAAATAGGGAATTTTCGCACATGTAAAATCGTGGTTTTTTATTAAAGTTTTTATTTTTTTAAAGGCTTAATTTTTAAGTTTATGCTTTCAAACTGCATACATAAATTACTAACAAGAGTAATTTTTAAACAAAAAATATAACAGAAATACTGTTTTATAGATTGTCGTTAAAAAGTTTGAAAAACGAAACACACAAAAAGTTTTTGAAAATCTATAATTTTTAATCAATTTTTTCAATTTTTGTACAGAATAAGGATGATATAATTCCACACTCGAACAAAAAGTTTTGGGAGATTTTTTTTAGGAAACATTCACGTTATTAAATATTTAATTAAAATTTTGAGTGGTGTTTGAAAAATCGGGAAAAAAAAGTTTTTAACATTTTACTTTTTAAATTACTGATTAAAAAAGAGAAAGGCATGAATTCTTTTAGTTTAGAATATCAATTCATTTACATGAAGAACACTTCTTGCGCAATGATTTAGAAATCATTATCATAAAAATGTATCAATTTTGACACCTTTTTAAAAAAATCATAAAAAATAGAAAATAGCATTGTTTTGTAAAAAAAAACATTATACAGAATCATGGCGAAATGAATGGTCTTTCCGATACTGCAATTATATTTTGTCTGAAATGAAATGGAAGGATAGGATGCAATTTTTAAAAATGTGGAAAACGTACTACTTCGCACGGATCGACCGTAAGAGTATCAAGGTAAATATGGCGCGTCACAGAAAAACGTGACGCGTAACAGAAAAATGTGACGGAAAATGTTTCCCATACGCCGATAAAGAAGTTTCACTTCAAAAAAGAATGTACGATTAACTGGATAATGATATTCGAACTAACTGAATAGATAATATAGCAATCATGAAGACTGAGCTAAAAAAATGCTGCTTTTGTAATCGTTTTTTTTTTTAATTTTTAACTGCAAAATATACACAAGATTTTAAATGTTTTTAATAAAAATAGGAATATGAATTTTTATCTATTTAAATCAACATTTATACTAATTTTTTCTCTCGACATTCATATACTTTTGTATTATTATTTTGAATCAGAGAAAATTTCGAAACCTCATCTCTAGAGAAATCAAAATCAAAATTTAGGAATATTTAACTTCTGAAAAGTACATCATCTTCATCTAATTATAGATAGAGTGCTTACACTCTAATTACTTATAAGATTACAATTTAGAATCTTCCGATTAGATATTTGAACTTACCTTAAGATTTATCGTTGCAAAATGATGAGGCAATGAATGGCTAAATGAATAAAAAAATTACATTAAAAAATCAATCATTTTTTTAAATATTATTTCTAACTCAACCAGTTATTCAGCTTCTCTCGGAAGAAGACTGAGTAACAATAAGAGATTTTTAATTACTTTTCAAAGGCAACAGATTCTTATAGAGTAGTAATAGTAATTGCAAGAGAAAAGCTAGCAAAAAGTACTAAATTAGTTTCTCCAAAGAATCGAGAATGTTTTTATACGGCTACTTATATGTTTTTATATTTTCTTCTCTCTCTCTCTCCCTTAGAAGATATTTCCAAAATGACTTAAGAGTAAAAGTAATATTATGTAAAATCTATAAAGGGTTTTAAATTTATAAAAGGGGTTATATTTTAAAAGGGGTAAAATATAAAGGGTAAATATATCTTAGGTACTCAGAGTCAAAGCTTTCGTTTGTACTTTTGCTCCAGGAGAACTGCATCGCGGAGGCTTTCAAAAACTATTTTACTTTATGTGTAGACCAACTTTATATGCTACAAAATCCTTTTTGAAATACTTCACCCAGAAAATACCTTAAAACTCAGCGTAAATAACTGTGCTTTTAAGTCAATGGAGGAAATGACTTGCTGAAGTTTAAGGTGACTGACTACGTTCGAGACAGTGATTTTGAAAAAAGCGTATAAACGGTTAAATTTAGATATTTAGTATCAGTTGAATAAGACTGAACATGACAAGCTGTTTTATGAATATTATTACAGAAAAACATATTTAAAGGTGACGTGACTTTTTGGCAAATCATGAAGAAATAACGGCATTTTTTCAAAGCACACACCTTTAATAAAAAATGCTTCTATAACAAAACCATTTTTCCTATATAGTGCTAGGACTTCTATATAAGGGCTATACTAAGATTTTTAAAATGTTTTAGATCAATCTTTGTATAAAAGTCCTAGTTATATATAGGAAAAATATTATTATGATAGAAGCATTTGTCATATCAAGAGAATTATTTGAATGTATCAATTCAATTTAATCAATAATATGTAACTATCCATTTATGTTCTTTTTTTAAATCATTGTTTTGAAGGTAGTCAATCACCAAAAACATTTCTAATAATTATAAAGAAATTTACTAATTAAGAAATTCACTGGATAAATTATCTTTTTTTTTTTTTCGGGGGCATTTTCTAAGTAAGCCAAGTTTTTACTAAAACCGCTTTAAAAAAAAACAATATAAATGTTACATAAATGCATTTTTAAATAAAATAAGCAATTTATTTTTTCCGTAGAGCTACTCTTAGCACAACTTATCACTACCATGTTTTTAAGTCCAAATGTGAAGTGTAATGTGCTTGCTAAAAATCTATATATGAATGAAATATGCAAGCATACGTGTTGCTACTTAGCTGATATGTTTATAGTGCTTGTTTTAGAAAATAGATTTAGGTATGCGTGAGAGTTCCTGTCTCATTTTAGTTCAAATGTCCAAATGAAAAGCAGTTTTTCATACGTAAGAACTTGCTTATTCAAATTTTTGAGTTAAACAAGTAAGTAATTGGAAAGATGCTAATATGGAATCAAGTACAAAATAATATATATAGGGAATTTTTTTGAGTGAATCAGAAGGTATATATATATATATATATATATATATATATATATATATATATAAAAGTTTTATTTTTATAAAAAAAATTGCTCTAAATTAACTGTTTTGGCTGTATAATATTTTATTACCTACTCTAATTATTTGTTAATATATAATTATACAGGTCCTGAATTCGTTTCGTTTTTTTTAAGTAATGTTTTAATGAAAAGTCGTGCTATAAGTACGAATCATCATGATTTTAATAAGAATCATACTAAAAAAACCAAAATAATATATATATATATATATATATATATATATACTTTTTAAAAACTCTATTATATATATTTAATTTCTCATATATCCTTCCTTAAATCTTATGTCTGGTTATCTTGCAATTTCAATTTTTTTCAGTTTTCGATTATTGATTATTCATCTCTCTTTTGTTGAGAATTTTGTCTTTTGGGTCCAGAATCTGGCAATAACTTATTTCTTGCATTCAGATTTAGCGTGAGCTCTGCAATTTTAAGTGCAATTTTTAGGTAAGTTACCTCTATATTGTAATGGATTTAAATATCCCTATCCATTATTTTCAACCGATTTTTGCTCAGTATTATTAACATAATGGTTGGCAAGCCACAAAAATGCTGAACCCCACTTTTTTATGTAAATTATTTTATATATAAGCTGTCCTAAGTCAGCAATGTTTATATTACTGAATCATTCATATTGAATTTTGATTGCTCATATTTTCTTCATTGTGTGGTTTGCTTACTGGCTATGTGTTTTTCGACTTTGATTGCTGAATGTTCATCTCTCCTTTGTAGAAAATCAGACTATATATATATATATATATATATATATATATATATATATATATATATATATATATATCTTAAATAATGGACACACACAACAAGTGTTATATTTTGACCAATAAACAAATATTCATAGTATTATGTCCTTTATAATACGTATAGTAGCACTTTTTGTGTTGAGCACTTTTTGACTTAAATTGTACCTTAAACATTTTTATTTATATTAATGTATTTATCAAATACCTGACCATTGATCTTAAGGCCATTAGGCAGCCAGTACTCCAATCAGTCTTTACAACACAGTTCAAATTCTTAAGTGCCAGGACCCACATCCAAATGAGTAGCATCCATGACGTCCAGAATCACGCAAAACACAAGTCAATGTTATTATTCTTATATTCCCAAAGTACTTCAATAAGAGGTAAAAAAATCTTAGTTGCCTTATTCAAAGCATTTATTGATTTAACCCTATAATAAATTTCAGGTAGCTGTGATTTATTTTCATCTTCTGAAAACATTAATCTTATATAGTTCTATAAGGAAAATGTCTAAATAAATATTTAGTACTAAGGCACATAATTTCATTTGGGTAAATGTTTTGTAGTAGTATATCGCCTCTTGTCGGAATTAGGTACAATACAAGAACAATGAATAAAAAATACTCCAGAGTTTAAGGAACCGAATAAAAGAAATGGCGTCTCTAAGGTATCACTCTTGCTGTCAGTCGTTCACCTTGTCTTTGAAAGCGACGGTACAACAAAAGGAGTACTTTAATTGCTTTTCATGGACAATAGACTCACGAAAATTGGCAACAACAAAAAAAAATATAAAAACAAGAGTAAATCTGGTGTCTTCGTAAATTCTTGTTTTTTTTTCTTTTGTTATTTCTTTTATTCTTTCACCCTTCGAATACCTTCAAGATGTCTTGGAAATAATATTCTCACATGTAAAGTGCATCAGTTTTAAATATTGCACACGCAGGGATACAATACAGATATTTTCTTATCCTTTATTTCTGAATAGTTTTTCTTCACAGTCGCTTTCCGAAATCCTTTAGTTGCAAGAGAAGTAAATCATGCTTGTTGTACAGAAGTCCAGTTTGTAAATGAATTCCTCCTAGCATACCTAAGAAATGATGGGAATTCAGAAATATAATTCATGCATAAAATGTCAAGAAATATGTTTTGACATGTAAATATAAATTTCATTATGATTAATTTGTATAACGAGTTTGTTATGTTTATCGTGGCTTATTTATTATCGTTTCTACAGTATTTCATATAATTTTTTGATGCATTGCTATGTTTCAAATAGGTTTTCCTTGATGTATAGATGAAGAAATACATATGTTTTTTACTATTACTCTGAAAATATAAATGAGATTTAAAAGTACTTGAAATAATTCTGAACTAAGTCTAAGGAAATGTAAGGAAACTGCATTTTTAATGGCTTATTTAACATCTTAGTTAAATTAAAGAATTTATATATACTACCCGTTTCCCACCCGCTTCACTGGGTATTTCACGCTGTTGTATATATGTATACTGTTTACATATATATTAATTATTGATATCTAGCATTAAGAATTCGATTTATTGAAAAATATATTTATAGCTGTTACACTCTCGCCCTTTGATATAAAAAGAACATAAATTATAATATCTAGTTTCTATTTATATCTAAAACAGAAGTAAAAATTTTTTTTCGCTCACTTAACCTAATAATCAAGGGGATTACCACCAAAGCAACTTTCAGTGGATCTCTACTCCATAAAATAAACATGCGTGCTGAATTTCAAGTCTAAATCTAACAGAGTAAAAACGGAATTTTATCATCTATACCTCGTTTACAGCATTCTTAGTGGATTCCAATTCAACAAAAGAAGCATGCCAACCAAATTTTATTATTATAGTCTTAGCAGATCAAAAACGGGAATTTTGTCTATCAATACGCCCTAATAACTCTCCCCGCTTCCCCCTGGAGTTGATTTCCGTAAAATCCATTCTTAGTGGAACTTTATTCAACTAAAGAAAAGTACTCAACAAATTTCAAGTAAATGAGTTAAATTCAAAAACAGGAATTTTTCTATAACACGCCTTTATCCCTCGCAACCTTACTCCTTAGGGGGTCCGTTTTCGCAAAAATCTTTGTAAAAGGAACTTTATTCCATGAACGGAACATACCATCTAATTTTCAAGCAAGTGGTTCTATTAGTTGAAAAGCGGAAATATTTATCTAATACGCTCCTTAATCCCCCTCAGTGACCCTTGGGGATCAATTTTACCCCAAACTATTTTGTAGCGGGTCTCTACAGCATGAAAGGAATTCGCTTACCAAATTTTAAGACTGTACGTCTAATAGTTTAAAAATGGAAATAATTATCTATAACGCCCCTTAAGCCGCCGCAACGCCACTTAGGAAACGATTTTCACAAAACTCATCTTATGACAGATAACTACTCAGTGAATGGAATCTGCTTCCTCAATTTCAAGATTTTACGTCTAATAGTTAAAAAAAGGAGTTAATTGCCTATACCGCCACCTTATACTCTACAACGCCACTTGGGAGTCCATTTTGACAAAACCCATTCTGTAGGGGATCTGTACTCTATGAAAGGAATTCGCTTACTAAATTTTAAGACTGTACGTCTAATAGTTTAAAAATGGAAATGATTATGTATAACGCCCCTTAAGCGCCCTCAACGCCCCTTGGAGGTCGATTTTTGCAAAAATCATTATGTAGGGAATCTCTACTTTGAAAGAAAGAAATCTGTGTACCAAGTTTTACGACTGTACATCTAATAGTTTAGTAATGGAAATAATTATCTATAACGCCCCTTACGCCCCGTAACGCCCCTTGGGGTTCGAACTTTGCAAAATCCGTTCTTAGATGACGTCTACTCTATGAAGGGAACCTACCTACCAACTTTCAAGTCTATATGTTTAATAGTTCCGGAGATATCGTGATTAGCCAGTGAGTCAGTCAGTGAGTGAGTCGCTTTTCTCCTTTATATATATAGATGTGTGTGTGTGTGTATATATATATATATGTATGTGTGTGTATATATGTGTGTGTGTGTGTGTGTGTGTGTGTGTGTGTGTGTGTGTGTGTGTGTGTGTGTGTGTGTGTGTGTGTGTGTGTGTGTGTGTGTGTGTGTGTGTGTGTGTGTGTGTGTGTGTGTGTGTGTGTGTGTGTGTGTGTGTGTGTGTGTGTGTGTGTGTGTGTGTGTGTGTGTAAGGATAATTAAATTAGATTAAAATTTAAATTCCCTATCTAGCACTTGACTCATCTTTCTCAGTCCCCATCTTCAAGTATCAAACTAATCACCCATTAATTTCTTCCGAACATATGGCCTAGCCAATAAACATGTCTAATTCCAGATCGTTAGATTTAATAGTCAACATATGTCAGCATTAACTTGCAAGCACCTTCTTCAAAGCAGCGATACTTACCATATGTTTTTCAAGTGTTATCCACTTGAAACCACCACCATGGCGTGCTTTTCCCTCCCTGCTCGGTGTCAGAACAGATGTACCAATGAACGAATAAAGGTCGTTTTTTTTCACTTTTCTAACTTTAATCTGATTCTGTCTTTAAAATCATGACATATATGTATATATATATATATATATATATATATATACGTGTGTAAATATATGTGTATATATATGTGTGTATGTGTAAATATATATATATATATATATATATATATATATATATATATATATATATATATATATATATACAAGTATTTGTGTTTCGGACTTCATTATGTTTCCTTACGTAATGTTAAGAGGACACGGTACGATTCAATTGACAAAAATCGGTCAAAAAATCAAATCTAATTTTTTTTAAACTAAATTATTCTTTGTATATATTTCTTTAACATCACAAAATTTGAAACCTCCATACCTAAAAAACGCAGAATTGTGATAGATTTTATGTTGGTTTTTATTCACATGCCTGTAGCACACAAATCAAAACTTTAAACATACTTATCTCAGAAAGATAAAATAACTAGTTTGTCTTCATTTAAAATGCTAAGGTTTTTTTTTCTATTGTGCCTAATGCTTCAAATTTTATTTTCCCTATTGCTAATAGCTCATGTAACAAAAATTGGTATGCATTTTTGAATCAAAGCAAAACTTTTTTGTAAAAATAATTAAATTTAGAGTTTATACTTTTTTACTGTAGTTTTCAATAAGCATTCACAAAAAGAAGTATTGCACGAATATCAATCATGTTATCTCAAAACCCATACCAATTTTTGTTATACGTGGTTTGATGTACTTGTAAATTAAATTTCATGAGTGTCGATAAATTTGTGTATATAGGAGGAATATCATTTTAAATTCACATCAGTTTAAGTTTTTTCTTTAAAAAATTAAATGGTTAGCTTTTTATGAAATTTTGAGCATAAAATCTGTTTTACATGTTATTTACACATAGGAGGCAAGCAAAAAAAATTTAGAAATTCCTTAAATTAAAATTTTTAGTGTAAATCGTACCATGTCCCCATAAGGACTGTTTCATCAGGATGAGGAAAAATTTTATTGTTTTTATTAATTAATATTTTTAAAAATAACTTTTTTAGTTATTTCGTTCAAAAATAACTTGGAGTGTATTGCGTTGAAAATCTGTCATACTAACTACTTTAGACAATATTTTTTGCACAAGTATACATTTTCTGTTAATTTTCATTAAGTAAATGATAGAGTATAACTTGATTAAAATGCACTACTATTCATATTTACTTCTTGTAATATTAAGGTATACGAATACGTTCGGAGCCCTTTTTTTAAAAAAACATCATTTAGAAAAAAAATATACACTTTTTAACTTCAGTTTATATATAAATAAACTATACTTATCTCATATTTGTAATAAATCCTTAAAGTTTCAGAAAATTGGTAAATTTGTTGGAAATTTTGAAGAAATTTTAAAGACATTTAAAAAATTCTACATGAAAATCCATGGACTCAATTTGTATAAATTTAGTATCAAAATAATCATTATGTGTGTATCTAGGGCCTGGAGTAAAATCTTATGATTATATAAATAAATAAAAATTCCACAACTAATCGAGAAGCCCAAACAAGAAATTTGCCATGTTTTAAAACACCGTTGCACAAATACCAATCCATAATTTAAAAATTATTCTTATTATGATCATTCTTTTACTTCAGGCCCTAGAAAACATTGTGAGAAAAAATGGTACCAAGTTTCAAAGTTATTTAATGGTAATATTTTGATTTATCATTTTGAAATTTTCAAAACATACGAAAAAAGTTATTTTGAGAAAAAATGCATTTTTAGTACAATTTATCACATATTTTTCTTATTTACATAATTACTTACTTAAAATTCACCAGTTTTATAGCTTACACCTTCTATCAGCTCATTTTTTAATCATTTTTTTTTCTTTTTAGCTAATCTATTTTTTTTTTTTCTGGCAACTTTTGCCACAGTCAGAGAATGTCGTTTAGAATCTGTTTTTCGAATTTCATCAAGTTCTGAAAAACCTTTCAATGTTAATACACCAACAGTCACTCCGAAATGTTTCAAGATATCTATCAATCCCTGAAATCCCTTATTGAACTGAATTACAGCCATGTATCCTCCTAATTGCAGTATTGTTAATGAAATTAAAACATCTTTTGGAATAAATTTCCAAAGGATTCCATTAAAACATTCATTAGAGTTTTTGTGTTTTCTGGTAAACATTTTGCTAATAAGTTTTGATCACATAACTTCATATATGTTGGTTTGATTATGTTGATCAGATTTGGGGGAAGTCCTTTAGATTTATCGATGTAGATCTTATCCTTTGATACGGCTTGTTGATATTTACACCAACTATCCGGTCCAACAGGGCATTGGCCATGCATTTGTTGTTTTGCATTAGAGCAACAATGGAAAAATGCTGCAATGACTGCCCGTTGCATGCCTTGTAAATTATTTACATTGTCACGGATAGCAATGCCATAGTAATTCTGTAACTTATCGATAAAGGCATCCGTCAGTTTTCCTCGACCTCCTAGATCTTTTCGTTTGGATTTCAGTTTCCTCAGTTTTGTTCCGACACGCTTTTTGTATGTGTCAATACACTCGTATTTTGCTACAGTATTCTTACCATAAATATCTTTTACAGAGGCATATCCCTTAGAGTCTCCATTGCCAAAAAAATTTACATACTGTAATTTTCTCATTTCGACAGATCGTTCGAAAATACGATAAACACCCAGGGGTTCCATAGCACCAGATGACCCTATATGTTTTGCACAATTATGAATGTTGTTTAACTTTTTGTTTTTGGAATTGCAAAGTCTACACACTTTTGACATGAATTCAACGTCTAACACCTTTCCAGAATCTATCGAGATAACAGACACACATCCATTCAAGGAGGAATATCCTCTTCGTTGCCATGTGCCATCCACCGACACACCACATTGAGAAAATTCAGTATCAGTTTCGTTACTTCTAATTTCCAATGCAGCTTCCTTCATTGTATTGCATGCTACGTTGCTAGCAGCAAATTCAAGCTTTTTTCCAGGAAACCAAATGCTCTTTTAGATGGTACATCTATATTTATAGCAGAACAAAGTTTTTTAGCCGCAGAATGTCCTTTACCAATGATTCTCATACCAAAAACAAATGCAAGATTGATACTATGCAGTTTGTTTACTTTCTCAGAAGTGCAGAATGAGAAGGAATAGTCACAGTTTTCACATTTCAAAGTCATATTTAAAAGCTAACCCAAACACAGAGTCTTGCACAACACTAACTTTTTTTCAAAACACACAGGACAGCATAATAATGAATATATTATATTGTACAAAACTCCTAAGTTAAAAATAACATTTTTTTCATTGTCTTCTGGAACATCTGCAGGTTTCAAAGAATTAATTAGCTTTGATTCACTTGCAGTTGGAATACTTGAATTGATACTTATCTTTTCGTTGTTGAAAACTGAAACTCTTTTTCAGAACTTATTTCCTTTGAACTGACGTTTACGGGAATATCTTTTATTTATGTTATTTCCCATAATTATAAAATAGTAATGCGAGCTATTAATTCACTTGTGTTTTAACACAAACACAAATAATACTTGATTATTTTTGTTTTGTAACTAAATACGCAGAATTTTATCAAATGAAGCTGAAAGTAAACAAAACAAATATTGCCAGATTCACTTTGTCAAATACTTTCAAATTGTATAATTATTTTTAATATTATCAAAAGTTTTTTTTTAATTATACTTTAAAAAAAATAATGTTTTTAAATCTTGTTTGACCAGTTTAAGGGCATTTAAATGCTGACTTCCGGCTATTTAAATACCTACTTCCGGTTTCCCGCGCTTTACTAATTGTTAAATATCTTGAATTCTAAGTGACCTAGGAACAAAATAGGAACAGATTTATAGAGCTAAATAATTGCTTTATTCTATAACATCAAAAACTCAAAATGTGATTTTTTTGCAAAAATTGGCCATTTCAACGTATATTCGTATACCTTAATTATTTAGATGATTCCTTAAAAAAACAGAAATGTGTCATAGGTGTTAGGCATAACCCTTCGGATGTGTTATCATAGACAATACATTTCATTTAGGCAATGTCTAAGATAATATATAAATATTAATAGAAAGAATAATCAATGATTCAATTTAAGTAACTTGTTTCTTTCTTTCGAAGGTTAAATTAAATTTTTCTTTTATGTGCTTCGTAACAGAAATAAAAGTTACAGGTATATATGTTACGGTGGAACACCTAAATTTGGAGAATGTTGACTTTCAGCAGTGATTGCCAACATTCATATTGTCACTTTGTGTATGTCCGAAATATTTGCTAACTATCCATATTTCTGACTTACACGTGTAAATTTCGGCATTCACCATGCACTAATGGTGAATGTTGTACATTGCGGACATTTATATTTTCTTCTCCGTAATTTAGTCACGATAAATTTTTCGCCTGTCTTTCTGAGAGGATTGGCCAAGAACTGAAAACACACAGTACATTCAAAATAAGAAAAAAAAAATATAGGAGTTAAAAACTTACGTAATTATACCGCACACTGTAAATGAGAAAATAAAATAATAGTAATAAAAACTTCCTTAACTATATGATTCAAATCGTATTTATTGCAACAACTTAAACTACACTGGCCTCAAAAAGTTAAGGTACAACATGTTTTTCGAAGCTCACCATAAAAAAATGGCAGTAACAATAAAATGCATAGTTTACATGAATGATAATAACGAACTTTAAAAACATTAATGCAAAAACGATTGCTACCACTTTTATTTTATAGAAAAGAACGTATATTTATGAGTGAGAGAAAATATGCAAATATCAAGCTTTCGTACTTTTGTGTGTAAGTTGTGTTGATTTTCAACAGTTGTTGGCAGTTTCGGTGACAATAGTCAATAGAGTTTAGAAAATGTCTCAGAGACGTCGTTTACCCAATTCGTTAAGGTGGCGGGCAGTTGGATGGATGGAAATGGGATTGTCGCAGGCTGATGCTGCTAGACGTCTCAATGTGTCTCGTAGTGTTGTTAAGCGACTTTGGGATCAATACCAATCCGAAGATTCTGTGTCCAGAAGACCTGTTCCAGGCCGACCACGAGCTACAACACCTGCAGAAGACCATTTTCTAGCTCTTTCGGCACGAAGGAGAAGAACCACTACTGTGCCGCAGCTCGTTGCAGACCACTTTCAAGCATCAGGAAGAAGAATCTCCGCTACTACGGTGCGAAATCGTCTTCACAATGCAGGTCTGTATGCAAGAAGACCAGTTGTGTGCGTTTCCCTCAACGGACGACAGCGAAGGAACCGCTTATGCTGGGCAAGAGAACATGTTTCTTGGACGCAGCAACAATGGACTTCTGTGCTGTTCACAGACGAGTCCAGATTTACAATGGAGAGTGATTCAGGGCATCTACTGATCTGGAGGAACAGCGCACTAGATACCATCAATCCAACACTGTTGAAAGACACAGTTATAGAGGTGGTGGAATCCTGGTTTGGGCAGGGATCTCGCTCGGTGGCCACACTGACCTGCATGTGTTCCATGGAGGAACCGTAACTGGTCTTAGATATCGGGATGAGATCCTTGATCCATATGTCCGCCCATATGCTGCTTGGTAACGACTTCATTCTGATGGGTGATAATGCATGACCTCACTGAGCTCGGATTGTTGAGGAGTATCTGGAGGATCACGGTTTGGAACGAATGGAATGGCCAGCTCGATCTCCAGACCTGAATCCGATAGAACATCTTTGGGACTATCTTGGCAGAGAGGGTGTTGCTTTAAATCCTCCTCCAAGGTCGTTACATGAGCTAAAACAAGGCTTACTCTGTGTCTGGTCTTCGCTTCCTATTCCGGTGTCCGACAACTTAATAAACAGCATGGGAAATCGATGCCGCCAATGCATTCAAGTTAAGGTGGACACATTCCTTATTAGAACCCATTTTTGTATTGTTTTTATGCCATTTTACCACATAACACTGTGATGTGCTGTTTTCTCAAGAATGGACTTTTCCGCAGAGATTGCTTTTTTGTTATAAATCGTTTTTGCAATACACTTATACAAATTTCTATGACGCATTCAATAAAAAACTATTTAATGCACATATCCTCCAAATTTTTTGTTTCTACATTCATTCATTTGCAAATTAGACACAAAACCCGTTTGTACCTTAACTTTTGAGGCCAGTGTATTATGACACAAGAAGCTCTTGCTTTTACAACTGCATTTATTTGTGGAGCATTTCCTCTTGCAATGACAGCGTGTATAGCTTTGCCTGGCGCTTCTCGAATTAGCTGTAGCTGCTACTCTCAGCGACATTTCTTGAAAATAAATCTCAAAAATGGAAAGCAACTTTTCTTTACAAATTACGAACTGATTACATGTGCCAAGCTGCTTGAGGGTACCTTTTTGAACTGCAAGTTTATAGAAGTCAAAGTCTTCTATTCCAACAACTACTGCTAACACATTTAGGTTATCGGTACGACCACGGTTGTTATCAGGGACTTGTATTCGTGCAATATCGTCAATTTGAGCAGGAGCAATTTTTTTTCTGAGGTACGTAACATTTTTGTTGCTTGCATTAGAAGATTCTATTTCGCGGCCGCTCATTTTTTTGAAATTAACCCGTGCTTTTCAGTCAGAACTTGATGCGAAGACGAGGTAGATTGCAAGTCATTTTCAATATTTTTCTTTGGAATATGGTTTTCGGTATGGCCACCAATTAAATTTTTTTTCAGAAGTATTACCAGTTTCTTCAAGCTGTTCTTCGGTTTCAAAAATATGGGCTATTTCTTCGAGTTGTTTTTCGGTTTTGATATCGGTGATTTGTTCGCTAGGCAAAAAAGATGATATGCCTCATTTTGCTTAAAAGCCCAACATGGCTTCATAAGGACTTTAGCGTTTCCTTCGTGGTATGAAGATTTCTTGGCAAATTTAACAAAGGGTAATCCTTTTGATAATTTATTTGTATTGTTATCGTTCATCCATAAAGTTAGAGTATTCTGTGCATCCTGATTGGCCATTTTAACTGAGCCTTGTGTTCGACTGTGACGAGGATTTCCATGAACTATCTTAACATTTCTCCACATGATGCATACTTCGGATATGACTTGATTACTAAATTCTCTACCATTATCTGACTGCAATATTACTGAAGCACCAAATGTTAAAAATATTGAAAGAATGTGATACGCTACTTCTTAAATTCTCTTAATTTTCAAACGTCGTAGTTGGACAAACTTAAATAAATAATCTTGATACACTATTATATAAACTTATATTCGCCATCTCTGTTTGGCTGCAGATCTATCAGATCAACTTGACATCTTGAGTTTAACTCAGAACTGATGATTAGTTTCACAAAAATACTTTTTTTAGGTGCACTGTGTTTCATTTGACACTGTTTGCATAATTTAAATACATTACAACTTCATATGTAATATTTTGTATTTAATTTTCAAATCTTTAAGCATTCGTGTTCTTCCTCCATAACCTATTCTGATGTGAGTTTCATATAGCACACTGAACAATTCATGATTGGTAACAAAATGCAGTATATTCGTTTCTCCTGGTTTTAATGATACAATTAACTTATCTTTGTCATTCATTTTTAAAATGTCAAGAAATTTTAATCGCATGTAATCCAAAAGTGTATTACTTTAAGTTTTAGCAGAAATCACTTCAAAAAGTATTTTCGAGTACTTTTCTTTTGAAAAACAAAAAACAATTGTCTCCTTGTTTACCCGCAATCAATGCATTTAACTTTTCAAGAAAAGATCACGATTCACTGCTGTATCCATTCAGTATAAATTAGAGTATCGGAAAAAATTAATTAAAAAAACGTTCTTCATACCATCAAACCTTGCATAAGACTCACAAAGCTGACTGACACCCACTAGAACAAAGGATTTGGCGGGAAACAGCCAGGCACCTCTTGTAGGCTCCTGTTTTTTCGACCTCCAGAGCATATCTGTGATTGTCGACATACGTCGGTGAAAGTCCGAATGTACAAGATTGTAATACAATATTTGATCTGTCACCGATGTATTTGGTGTGTGTCAACCTTCTCCAATTTTGGATATCCATAGTAACACATAAATAAAATTCATTTGTCTTTTAGATCAGTGTTCGTTTACTTTATTTGTCTTACAAACCAGATTTTTATAAGCTAAGTTAGATAAAAATTAATCTCATTCTTCTATAAATGTAACTCATTTTTCTAACTATAATTAATATCTTCTCTAAGATTTTATATAAAACATTACAGTTTCAGATAAAAATAATTTGTAAAGCATATGTATTAAAAAAATGCAGTTATTCTCTAACTTTATGAATGAAGCATTAATATAAGCTACAAACAATCTTATGAAAAGTATAATTTATATAGACTGAATACTGAGTTCATGTAAATTTGTTTTGAATAAACAGTGCTGCTTTCTATAAAATATAACTTCGTCTCTTCATGTACACTATCTTTTAAAGAATATTAAAAACAGAGTATTTGTTTTTTTTTGCTGGGGACGCTAAAAGTAAGAGATACTTTTTATAGAGATACCTTCTCCCTGTATGTTATCTGAGACAAAATGATGTATATAATTTTTCAACTTAAAACATTATTCATTGTTAATAATAAACTAAATGGTTTTTAAAAATTATAAGGCTTCAAATTAATAAAATTTTGATAATTCACAATAATAAAAAGGAATCGTTTTCTGCCTCAACACATGATGCAATAAGTTATGAAAAAAACAAAAGTACAACGATGTTTATTTGTAAAAATCATGATTTATATCAGATAATAAATTCTAAAAATATTGTATGTATGTTATAAGAATGTATTTCAGTTTTCTATATCATACCGCAAACGAATCATATTCTACTTCATCATGAAATACGTTGATAAATTCTGCGGTAGAAAACATGTATGTATCATAAGGGATTCCAAACATGTGAAATACACATTTAAGTATTTTCATTATGTGTAAATAAAAGTATTATGTTTTCTATTTATTTCTTTTCAACTATAAAAAATGTGTCGAACTTTTTTTTCCTCTTAAAACATATAATTCGTTATTTTTCACGTTTCGATTGGAAGATTTAACGGTTATTCATGTTTAAGCAAATATTTCATAATTTTACTATAAGGAAGTTAAAAGAAATTTATTTGTAAACTAAAAATTTGGTAAAAATGCATTTCTGAACAGCTGCAGGAAATTTGATAATTTTCAAATGAAACATTTTACATTTAATGCAGCATATTTTAATTTATATAAGCAAATTAATTCAAGTTGCCACAACTGTCTTATGTAGTATTTTCTTTTAGTTTAATACTTATTGGATATTTTTCTCAGCGTTCTCATGTTTAGAGTAAATGATATAAATTCACGCATATCTCATAATGAAAGACAAAACTGAGTAAATGTGTTTGGTTAAATTTATGTGAAAGTATACCAGTGTTTCATTAATGCCAGCATTGCATGCATCTCTTATGCTAATCATAAAAAGAAACTATAAGATTATAAGCACACAAAATCCAGATTAATTATTCTCTCAGTTGGCAATACTCTCTCTTCTGAAAAATAATTAAATTTTTCCATGCATATTATCTCTTGAAACATAGTACGAAAGAACGTAATCTTGCAACAATACGTCCATGTAGAACAACAGTCTGATGCAGATATTTTGCCAAGCTCATTTTATTCAGAATCTGAGATATGTAATATCTTTGGGAACTAAGGAAATTTGAAGAGTTTCGAAACTAATATATTTTTGAAGAAAAATTTTTAATCGTTTATTAGAAAATTCATATTTTCATTTTATTAAATATATAGGGGTTCAAGATTCCTTGGAAGGTTTTCTAACAAAGAAATTACTATAATGTATCTTTTACATTACACTACTTTGATTTCAAAATAACTATATTTGCAATTTAAACTCACATCATATAATGATCAAAGCTTAAAATATTGAAAAAAAATTTATTGTTAAGCTTGATTTATGAATGTAATATAGAAGAAGATAAAAATGTTTCACTTAAACTCTAGATTTTATCATGGCAATGAACACTATGTATTTAATCACAAAAATGCAAGCTTTAAAAATCAATTATGGCGTTTTATGTTAATTTTATTTAATGTATGGTATTTCATTTAAGTAACATATTCGTCTTTACTTCATGACAACTTAAGCCCAAACAATTTGTCAGTAAAAATATTAAGGCAATTAATAAATTATTTTAATATATATGTGTGTGTGTGTGTGATCACAAAAAGTCAGTATAAATTTGAAAAATTTATAAATCACGGAATAATGTAGACAGAGAGGTAAAAATTGACACACATGCTTGGAATGACATGGGGTTTTATTAAAACAAAAAAAAATAAAGTTCACAAAATGTACGACAGATGGCGCTTCATCTGATAAGAAAAGGAATAATTAGCATAACAAATTAAGACAAAGCAAAGATGATGTTCTTTACAGGAAATGCTCAATATATTCACCATCATTCCTCAACAATTACTGCAGTCTAGGAATAATGTTGTGAACAGCACTGTAAATCATGTCCGGAGTTATGGTGAGGCAATGGATTCGGATGTTGTCTTTCAGCATCCCTAGAGATGTCGGTCGATCACGATACACTTGCGACTTCAGGTAACCCCAAAGCCAATAATCGCACGGACTGAGATCTGGGGACCTGGGAGGCCAAGCATGATGAAAGTGGCGGCTGAGCACACGATCATCACCAAACGACCTGCGCAAGAGATCTTTCACGCGTGTAGCAATATGTGGTGGAGCGCCATCCTGCATAAAAATCGTACGTTCCAGCAGGTGTTTATCAGCCAGGCTGGGGAGGATGCGATTCTGTAACATATCGGCGTACCGCTCATCCGTCACGGTAGCAGTTACAAAACCAGAATCACGCCGCATTTCCTCGAAGAAAAAAGGCCCGATAACGGTAGATGTGGTAAATCCAACCCATACCGTGACTTTCTCGTCGTGCAATGGAGTTTCCACGACAGTTCTAGGATTTTCAGTAGCCCAAATTCTGCAGTTGTGGGTGTTGACAGACACTCGGAGCGTGAAATGAGCTTCGCCGGTCCACAACAAGTTACTAAACCAATCGTCATTTTCCGCCATCTTTTGAAACGCCCACTCCGCAAATGCCCTCCGATTCACGGAATCGCCAGGTAACAATTCATGATGCCGATGGATTTTGTACGGATAGCATCGGAGGGTACGCCTAAGTGCCAACCAAACAGTAGTGTATGGAATGCCGGTGCGACGTGCGACTGCACGGGCGCTGACTTCCCCGTGCATAGACGAACCCGCTACAGTCTCCATTTCCTCCTTAACCGTCTCAGCAGCATTCCGCCGTGTGCTCGGTTGGCCACTACGGGGTCTATCGTCTAAACAACCCGTCGCTTCAAACTTCGAAATCATTCTCGCCACAGCTGCATTTGTCAACGGACCTTTACCCCTTCGAATCCCCTTCGTATGGCGATAGGAACGTAACGCTGCACTAGCACATTCCCCATTCTGATAATACAGCTTCACTAACAGTGCCTTTTCAGGTAACGTCAACATGCTGCGACTGCTGGTGCAACTGATTCTCTCTCTCATGACAGCTCCTTTTCTACGCGATTTTCATGCGCAGTCACTGACGTTTTGTTGTCCAGCGCCATCTGTCGGACATTTTGTGAACTTTATTTTTTTTTTGTTCTAATAAAACCCCATGTCATTCCATGCATGTGTGCCAATTTTTACCTCTCTATCTACATTATTCCGTGATTTATTAATTTTCAAATTTATACTGACTTTCTTTTTGATCACCCGGTATATATATATATATATATATATATATATATATATATATATATATATATGTATATATATATATATGTATATATATTTATGTTCTATCATTAAATAATTAATTACAATACCGTAAGTAGTCCATGGATGTACTTATTCTGAGTGACAAATAAAATTGTTAAATTACGAAGAGAATGCTTTTAAAAAATAATTTTAAAAAACCATGCACATACGGCTTTGTTGCATAGTATTGATTGCAGAAAATTTTTTCTTATATTGTACTGGGTAGATATTATATAATTCAAAAAGATGTAATAATATTCATATAATCACACACTTTAAAACCTTTATTTTTAATTATAAAAAAAATTACTATACTATAATGCTAAATATTATTCACATACTATTTTAAAATGAGGAATGCAATTTCACTGGAATAGCAATAGGGAAGAATAAGATATAAATATATATATATTTAATATGGTACTGAGTGAGTGAGTGAATATTAACGTCGCGTTGTTCAGCTACACGAGGGATTTTGCCGACAGATCTCGTAGTTTTGAACCATGGTCAAGTAACGATTACGACACCTGAAGTGGCAAACACCTATCCTAACTACCACACCACACCATTGGGAAGACGTTTGAATTCTCGACAGATTTAACGTTCATCGCTCCCTTACACTGTGGGTCTGTAGTGGTACTGGGCTCGAACTGGTGACAAGCCAGCCACGATCTGTAACATTGACCACTAGGCTACCACGGCTCTACTACTTAATATGTTAGAGAAAACTAAAATACTTCTGAAATTATCATAAACAAGAATGAAAAATACCCATTGGAAGATTTAATTATCTACAAATTGGAAGTTTAATGATACGGAAACCATGTATAAGCCGATTACTTAGTTAAAATGCATAAAACCCTTGATTCCGCAATTTTTAACGAAACAAGTCAGTTAATCCACAGATTGTCTTGTTAATCTGTATCTTAATGCCTTTCGCGCGCGCGCGAGCTTTAATTATTAGCCATATGTAATGAATAGCCTTCATGAATAATCACTACCAAAAATAAGCAATTAGATGAGGATTTAGCATGAGGATATAATGTTACCACTAATGCACGCGTATAACTCCTTTGCTACACTTAGTTGTATCTATAACACTCATAAAACAAAAATATGATTGGTGTAATTTTACTGTATACTATTAAACGTCTTAGATACTAATACTTATGCAAATAAAAACTTTTATGTTAACATTAAAGACGAACCAAAATCCGTCACTTTTACTTACACATATTTTAATTTAATTATTATAATTTTCTATACCTCAGTTTTAATACACCCAGACATCGCGTAGATGCATGCCAATAATTTTACACTAAAATATTATCACGAAATTCAGAGTTATTTAAGCTCTGGATCATATATAATTTTCAATTTAAAAACAACCATTAAAGGGATACACTTTAATGCAGAATTCTTTACTTTTTATTAGTATCCGACTACGTTCGGGACCGTGATTTTTAAAAAGCACATAAATGGATAATTTTCATGATATTTAGTGTAATTTAGATTATAATATATGCATAAAATTGTTTTAAGGACATTTTGACAAAAAAAATTATTTGAATATAATATTTTGACAAAAAATTAACTTAGAATAATCTTTTTTTTCCAAATGTTCTCTTTATCTGAAAAATGCTACTATTATAATAATATTTTACCTGTATATAGCTCAGACCTCTCTATAGAGGCTCAACTAGAATTTTGAAAAAATTCACATTATTTTTAGAGTTACCACCAATTGAAATAATTATTGGCTTTTTTTCTTAAAATTTTTCCCCTCTGTTGTAAAATATGAATAAACCCACTTCTAAGTTTCATATTTTAAAGATTCTAGTCGAGGCTCTGTAGAGAGGTCTGAGCTATATACAGGCAAAATATTATTATAATAGAAGCATTTTTCACAAAAGGAGAACATTTGGAAAAATGATTATTCCAAGTTAATTCTTTGTCAAAATATTGTATTTAAAAAAAAATTGTCAAAATGTCCTTAAAACAATTTTATGCATATATTCTTATCTAAGTGACACTAAATATCATGAAAATTATTCATTTATGCGCTTTTGCAAATCACGGTTCCGAACGTAGTCGGATACCTTAAATAATCAGTAGAGCTCCTGTGTAAATAAATTCAAGGTTGTAGAATCTGGAAACTTTTTTTAAAAAACCAGACTACTAAGAATGAATTGAAAACTGGAATTTGTAGGAACGAAATTATAACTGGAGTGTTGGGTAACAATTTTAAAACTCACATAGTAACCAACATATCAGTTTTCAGCAACATTTTAAAGCCATAAAACTAATCTTCAAAACATTTTTTCACGTAACGCGAAAACGATGTCAAATTTCCCGTGATCTCTTAGGTAATCTCTTTGCTTTTACTGGACAAAATGTCTCAAAAAATCTGTATTAAGTATTAAATAAAATATTTTTGACTTCTTTTTTAAATGTGTGTTTTCAAAAAGAAATAAGAATAAGTTTAAATGGACTTCTAGGGACGTTATTAAGATAAAACATGTTTTGATTACCAATGATTAATGCACTAAAACTCTTTTTTCTGCTATTTAATTTACTCGACTTGGGCTTTAACATCATTTTAAGAGCTTTTTTCCCCATTTGAGTAAACTTAAATATTGTTTACAAACATCACTTTTGTGGCTTACAGAGATGTGTGTCTGAGTGGTATTCATTCTTCTCTTCTTAACGAGGAAAAATTTTTGGAGTTCTCTCTCTCGATTAGTATTTAACAAAAATTAAGATTATGTATACATATACGTACATTCGGAACTCTATATAACAAAGTCACTGAATCCCCCAAAAAGTTCGTTATATGGGAAAATTCGTTATATAGGGGCTCATATTTCAATATGCTTTATAAACCACATAAAACAAATTTAAAGTTCATAAACACTATATATTAAAAAAGTAATTATTTACACTTTTTCGTAAAATAATATATATTTATTTTATTTATCTTATCCATCAAAAAGAAGAAAGAAAAATAGTTTAAAAAAATGTCAAAGAATATACACTGTAATTTTAAAAATAAAATAATTTTATTTTAAAATTAAAGCATTTTTATGGACATTTTTGAATTTAAAACATACAAGTTATTTTAAACATACATTATTTTATAATTAGAATTTTTAAACACATATTACCACATGCGTCCTTAAATTTGAATACTCAAAAAAATCAGTTTTTTAAAATTTTTTTTTTATGTGAAAAAATACTTTATTTTATACGTTTCACATCTTTGCAATGCACCAAAAATCCCTTCCGACGTTTTTTGCGTGATTTTTCTTCACTTTTTCTAGACATACATTGCTACCTAGAGAATGGTCGTATGCCAATTCCTTCGCAAATTGATGAGCTTTTTATAGTGGTTATTGACGCTGACTGCTGTGCCATTGGGACTGGGTTCGAAACCCGGAGGAGACATGGATATTTGTAAATGCATGTTTCTTTCGCTGTGTGCGGTCATCGAGCTGCTAGTCTTCTAGTGAGGATGGTGGAAGGGGAAAAAGATAGAAGGCCCCTGACCCCCCGGGTGTTCTCCCTCAAAATAAGAGTGAATACGAGCTAAATCGTTCTGTCACGTGTATGATACTCAAATCAAAGTTATCCATTTACCGTGATGAATTTTGTGGGCCTTGATCAGGTCTTTGACAATCAGGTGGCATTAGTAACAACACTACATTAATCATCTGGTAGAGTAAATTTTGTAAATAAATAATAGATTCTTAAAAGTATATAACTGTAAAATTGCGAGACATTAAGAGGACTAAAATGGATCGGTTTCTTAATATTAGCTAGATTTTAAGAATTTTACTAACATAATATCGGTAATAACGCAGTTTTTGCTGTCTGCTGATGTGGTTTTTAGCCTTGAAGTATTTTTGGGTGCTGCAAATCATAAATGAACCGTTTCTGTAAACTTTATGAAACAGATCATGAACCCAAAATTTTAACTTTCGCTTAAAAAGATTGATTGACGAAATGCAAGCCATATGATAAATGTGACGGTTCACGAATGTTTCAAAGAAAGCATTTTCCATGTTAAAATTCATGATGTGGAATGTTTTATTTTTGGCTTCTTACAATGCTTTAAACTTGATATCATTCAAGCATCAAAATTAACAAACGATGACCTAAAAGATGACTTGAAAGTATAAATATTCCTTAATGCATTACCTAGCTTTAAAAAATATATAGTTTCATTTTATAATAAATTGTACACATTTATCATATAAATTGGAGTAAAAAATGGAATTAAAATTCAAAAAATACTCAATGAATATAAACATGTATTAAAATCTTAAATTATCTCAGATAAAAAAAACCACTTAGTTTATTATTCGTTTGTTTGTTTTTTATTTTAGCATATTTGAAACGTACACATTTTTTAATATTAAAAGAATATTTTTAAGTTGTATCATATTTTAAAATTATTTTCTAGTAAGTTTAGTATTAGTTCAGTTGCTTTATATTACCAGATTTAGATTTCCAAAATCTGTAAATAAAAAATTGCACTTACCACAACCTATTACTAAATTATAATGTTATGCTTTGCAAAAGTAAGAAAATTATACACAGTATAAGACAAGACCATTATATATATATATATATATATATCATTATTTTTATTTTCCAGTATGATTTTCCCTTCGTCAAAAAAGTTATTTATAGTTCCATATTGAAAAATATAATGGAACTCATTGTATACAGTACCACATTACTAGCATTTTATTGAAATTGTTTATCTTTCTGCAAGCATAGTTACTGAAAAGTTTTAAAAAAATATGAAAATGTACTTTCCAGTGTTTTTATGTATCAAAAGCATATTCAACATTTTTTTTTAAATAGTGGGATCTACATAAATTCCTTTTTAATTTTAAACATTTAAGTTTTATCAATATCTATCACCAGTTTTTCTGTAGCTTAAGCAATCAAAAACTTCTATGATTTTTTTTTGACTGAATAAAAATTAGTAGTATTTTATTAAGTTATTAAATCGACGTTTAAATTGGGATTTTTCAAATGTAAAAAGAAATGACAAAATCTGTATATTATAACGTGAAATAAATTTATTTCAGCTGGTTTTTTCAGTTACTTAATGCTGAAGAAAAAAAACAGAATTTATTCACAATTAAAAAAAATCTTAACATATTAAATAAGTTTATTCTTTTCCCAAAAACCTAAATTTTTTAATCTTTAATATGATGAATAGAGAATAAAATTTCTATAATTAATCTTTAACGTAAAATAATTTTTAAAAAATACGTTGAGATTTGATTAAAAACATAACTGAAACAGTTCCTTTTTTAAATTTTAAAATAGCTTTTCATGCAAAAACTTTTCCCAGCTGTGTTAATTAGTTAACTTCATTTTTTTAATTTTTTTCTAACACCATTAATCACAAAGTCTTACCACTCCTGCTTTAAAGGAAGCTCTGTTTTTTTTTAAATGAGGTAGATAAAAGTTTAGTAATGAATAATGGTAGTTAACATCCGATGCAAAAGAAGAAACATTGATTGACATATTTTTAACGTAAATTACTGTTTATATTTCAGTGACAAAGCTTTTTCGATACAGATATTATATTATTAGTTGAAATAAATATAAAATTCATGAAATATTTGATGCTAATTTTCTTGCTTCGAACAATAATGCAACATTTTTTTCAAACATATTTCTATTCAATTTTGTTTTTAAATGAAGAAATTCAGAAGAAAAAAGAAGAGAAAATATATATGAAGTATATTTATCAACTTATTTCCAAAAAATAGATACCATTTTCGTAAGGCTTAACTTATTTTCATAAAATTGAAAATAAATGAAAATTTGTTTGACTTCATTAGATCAGGATGATTTGAAAACCCTCAGCAGTCATTTATTAAGATAATAAATCAATTTGAAATCTAATTATGCTAAGCAAAATACTTTCTAAAAAGTTTTGAAGAAATACAGGAAAACTCATTACATTTAGCTTTAATCTGTGAAAGATAAAGAACTCATTAATCAAATGGTAATGACACTGCAGTGAGAATATAATTAAAGTGTATGATTAAATTATTATTGATAAAGTTATATTGCTTAAAATACACTTTAATTTTTGCTAATTTAGCAATAAAGAATGATTTCTTCGACTGAATTTTCTTTTTGATTATATGTTCTGAGCTATAAACTAATTAATGCACACTAATTATATAAAAAAATATGTATTGGGCATTTATTTCATTAATGATAACATTCAGAAAGAAAAGTTAATTTTACGTAACATTATTTAGTACGAATTATATAAATATAAATAATTTCATATTAAGGTATTGACCGCTTTTTCGATTTAATTAATATTAACTTGAGTTTTAGAAGTGAAAGCATAACCAAGTAAGAAGTACAAAAATTCGAAAAGCTGTTTTTTTGTCTGGATGTCAACAAAGAGAAAATTTGCAATTTTTCTTTGATAAAGGCGAAAATGCAAGCTAGTCGGCTGAAATTAAGAATGGTGTTTATGGTGCCGATACTGTAACAGCTAATTACGTGCAGTTTTGGTTTCGTTGATTCCGTTCAGGCATTTTTTATGTTAAAGAAGCACCTCGCACGGGCAGGCAGTGGTTGAAAATGTCAATAAAAGCACAGAACTAATCGAAGTTGACCAGCATGATAGTAGTCATAGTGTCGCCAGGAGCAGAAGATCGACCATAAAAAACAGTTTTAAACAATTTGCGCAAAGTTGGATTCAAAAAGAAGCTCGATGTTTGGTGCCATACCAATTAACACCAAAAAACACGATGGATCGAATTTCCATCTACGAAGCCTTGGTCAAACGGAATGAAATCGACCCATTTCTTTAGCGGATGGTGACTGGGAAGGAGAAATGGGCCACATACAACAATATTGTGCGAAAATGATCCTGAGAAAAGCGCAGTGAAGCAGCTCAAACGGTGGACAAACCTGGATTAACAGCGAGGATGGTTCTAATGTGTATTTGGTGGGATTGAAAATGAATAATTTATTATAGGCTTCTTCCGTATGGCCAAACACTAAATCCAGATTGCTACTGTCAATAACTGGACCGTTTGAAGCAAGTGATTAACCAGAAACGTCCAGAATTGGCCAACTGAAGAGGAGTTGTGTTTCATCAGGACATTCCCAGGCCACACACGTCTGTAGTGACTTGCCAGAAACTCTGGGTGCTTGGTTGGAAAGTTTTAATGCATTCACCATATAACCGGAACCTGGCACCAAGCAACTACAAAACTTCCTGACTGATGATAACTCGAGATCAAGAGAAAATTGTGAAAATCGATTACTAGAGGTTTTAGCCAATAAGGACCAAGACTTCTATTAGAGAGGAATAATGAAGCTACCTTTGAAATGGCAAAAACTATACAATAAAATGGTGCATATTTGATCTCAATCGGACAATCTGAAGTATGTTAAAATAAGTCTTGAATTCCATGCAAAAATAATGGATTTCTTTTCCCAACCTAATATATTGTCAAAGTTACCTACTAAAGAGAGATGAATATTTAATAAGCAAAACTGAAAAAAATTGAAATTGAAGATAACCAGACATTGAAGCAAATAAGAGCAATTAAAATATTACTTATAGAAAATGAAAAATGAGTAAAAAAGGAAGAAAATAATATTAGTTAAAAATTTAACTTTTACGATAAATAGGCTTGACTATAAGCATTAGCCACATATATATATATATATATATATATATATATATATATGTTGTTGTTGTTGTTCTTGTAGCACGCCCTCATTGGTCAGCACTGCTAGAAGAGGTCCATGATGTCATACACTCTGAAATAATCCAACACCAGCAAGGAATCGTCAGCTAAATCCTGCTTGGTGAGCCCTAGGCCGTCGAGGATGTAAGCAGGTGAGGAAGGCTCAGAAGAACAGCTCGTACACATTTTAAACCTCTTAGATCCTTCGGAAAATTTCATTGATTTAAGGTCAAAAGCGGGCTAGAATACTTTGTTCCTGTCTATATATACATATATATGCTCATAATAAAGAGAGAGAGCGATTAAAAAAAGTTAAATAATATTTCTTATTTAGATTTTTCTTCTAGTTTCTACAGAAGTATTTGACGGAATGCTTTATAACTTTATGAATGTAAAGAAAGCACTTGAACGTAATACCACTTCTAAGAGGAATTTTAGTAACTTAAATGTTTAGAGGACTCCGAACAAATTGAGAAAAGAGGAAAACATTTTTTTCCCCTTTTTATTACTTTAATTGTAAATGACTGTAACAAATTTCGTGAAATTAACACTTTTGTTCGTGAAAAATGCTTTTTAAAAGAAATTAAATTTTTCCAAGTGATTTTCGCTTATATATCAAACTAAACTTTTTGTGTCGTACGTGGAAAGGAAATTCGTTTTAATAAATGTTGTCAAGGCTCAAGAACTAAAAATAAATTTTTTATTTGAATACTAATAAATTCAAAAAGATAAAAGCGATTTCCGTTGTCAAAAGTATTTCGGTTAGTGTCTCAAAATAAGCTATGCTGTAAGAAGTTTTTCACAGGGGATAGCATAACTACATAAATTAAGCTACATTTAATTAATTAGACAATAACATTGATCATTTAGAAAATAAATAGTGCCACTTCTATAGCTTTTTTATTGAGTAAGTCTACGATAGTATTTTATAATGTTAAATTGATTTTCAATAAAATTAACATTTTGAATCAAAGCTTTATTATAGTAACATTAATACATCAGCAAAGTAGCAACGGATTTGTATGTAAAATTACATTAATCGGACTATATCTATATCTATCTATCTATCTATCTATCTATCTATCTATCTATCTATCTATCTATCTATATATATATATATATATATATATATATATATATATATATATATATATATATATATGAAAACCAATACATTAAATTACAAAAAGGAAAGAAAATATAATAGACGACATCGGTAAGAATTATTTTCGCCTTATACTGCATTTTGTGAAATATTTATGCTGTCACAAAAACAGATTAACTACTTTGTGCTCTCAGATTTTAAATATGCACATGAATTTAATTTTTCTTTTGAAAAATAAAACTTTTTTTTAGCGTAATACCTTCTATTGAATGGTGTTTGGAATATCCACTTTATTTCCATAAAGTATGCAATATAGTCTTATTATAATCCTTAGATTGATTAGATCAAATAAAATGAGAATATTTATAAAAACATCTAAACTAATTGAATTTGATTAATGTTTTTCTCAGAAAATTAATTATTTACTTATTTTTTAATTATTTTAGTATGTGGGCATTTACAGCAAACTAATTACATGTCTTTTTAAATTACTTTTCAATAAACATTAAATTTATAAAGCTTTATTTTTATTAATTCATGATGAACTGATTATTGAAATTTTTTGTTTAATTTAAGAAATTATCTTTGAAAGTTACAAAAATAGTGTAGCTGAATTCATTAATAAATCATGTTTAAACACATGAATAGTGTACAAACGAATATTAATTTTATTTCAATTAAAAAATGTTAAACTTAATTATTCATTAGAAATGTATATATGTATTTTTATTAAGTACTTATTTAAATATAAGAAGATGCAATCAAATTTAATTAATAGTAAACTGCGTCAAAATTAATAGCATATGGTTTGAAAACGTTTTGCATAATTTTCTCAAATTACATTCCAAATAGTTATGTCTCTTAAATAGTTATGTGTCATTAATTTTATTTAAATTCACTTTATTTTATCTTAAAGATCTCTTATATATACAGTATTCAAAATTATTTCATTTCGGTTTATAATAAGCTACTGCAGAGGGAATCTTAAGGTTCAACTACCTTAGGAACCGTAATTTTGTAAGAGCGTGCAAAGGCCCGGTGGTCAGTTGTAGAGTATCGCGCTTCCACAATACAGGTTCGATGTTCTATCCTGGGGCTGGGTAATTTCGACTCAGCCTTTCATCCCTCCTGCAGGTGGTTGATACATGAGTACCAAGCTTGCTTGGGGACTTAGCCACTGGGGGCCTCGCTTTAGACTGACTACCAGATCGTGACATCTGCTCATGCACCTCAACACTCAATGATCACGTACACTGAGATGGGTGAGTAGGTCTTGGCCCCCATGGACTGTTGCGACACTGAGTATGTGAATTATGGTTTTTAAAAAAATTCACGTTATTTTCAGAGTTGCTAACAATTGAAATAATTATGAGTGCTTTTTATTGAATTTTTTTTCACTTTGATGCATTAAAATATGGATATATAAATCCACTTCTAAGTTATATAATTCAAAAATGCTACTTCAGGTTCTGTACAGAGGTCTCAACAAGAGTTACACCATGTCTGTTAATAAATAATTTTTCCGCAGTATGTTTTTCTGTACATATCCTTACATGTAAGAACATTACATAATGTTTACGAAAATATAGTCACCATTAAAGAATTATCCCCATGAAATCTAGTTTTAAAATGTAGGTGTAACAATTTTCGCAGTTATTGACAATTTACGTTTTAAAACTTCACTACAAACTAAGCATAAATGCTAATTTTAAATGCATAAGAAATTTATATTCCGAGGAATACGCAGAAAATATAAATTTTTCTGAAATATTTTTATTTATCGTAACAGTTTTCCTCCAATATTATTAGAACTGTATCAAAAATATAACCTGAAATACACAAGCTGTCTTCAAAACCTTAATTTTAATTTAACTAGACCTTAACTAGAATCAGTAACGAAGTAACTTTACGGTCAGAAGATTCCTTAGTAGATAAACTTCGTTTCATGTAAAGGTTTACAGATCCGGTTCTGAGCTATCCGACATCAAACAAAAGAGGCACTTTACTCTTCCGGCCGCTGTTCCTTCCGCATTTTAGATCTCCGTGCCGTGTTTTAAGAACCCGGATTAAAACGGGACATGGCTACAAAGCAGTATAATTCAGTTATAATATATTCTAAAGCAAGTTTTATTATTTCAATGGTAAATTAATTCTAAAAATTAGATTATAAAGCAAATTTGAATTGTAACACAATTATTTGAGAAGCGTTCAGATAATTAAGTAGATTATTGTCCACCTTCCATTCTATTTGACTAGTCCATATAAATATGAGTCTTTTGATTATTTAATTTTAGTAAAATTCTGTCAATCGTAATTTTAGTAAAACCGTAATTTTTCTCATAATTGAGTTCGAAGAATTTTTCCCACCCAGTAACGTATGCTCAAGTAGACACACAAACACATGTATGTGTGGGAGGGGGTCCTTATGTAGGTGTTAGTGAGGGAGTATGTTTGTAGGTGTATATGTGTAAATATGTGGTTGTGTCTATGTATATGTTCGTAATTTTATGTTAAGTTAACACGTGAGCGGTCGCTCGCGGCACAGATTCCTCCCAGGCTCAAGAATTTTTTAATTCTGGGAAAACTGTTTGTTTTTGTTACCAAAGTCCTTGTCAGAATCCTGCAATATGAAGGTCTTCATGTAAATAAAATGTTTTTGTAACATATCTCCCTGTTTTGGAGTGATAATGGCGTTTTGCAAGTTCCCTGCGCGACCACGTTTGTTCCAAAATATTTTCTATGAACGTGCTACATTTTCCCCATCTGACAACTTATTGATTTTGATTGATGTGTTGTACGATTCATTATGGATTGTAAATATAAATTATTTGATTATATTAAACAAATAAATGGAGCATCTACGATCTATATTGGATGAAGTTGAAATTTCGGAGAAATAAACTGACAAAACAAGGGAAGAACCTGATAAAATAATTGACAGTAATCATACGAATGGAAGTAAATTTTAGAAATGCGAAAATATGACTCTTTTGAGTCGCAAAAAAGATACTAACACCATAAGACACACATTGTCTTGTCAAAAAAACACAAGCAGGAAAAGTTCAACGTGATATTTGTGTTTTAATCATCTAAAATCAATGAACTACAATAACTTTAACAAATTATGATACTTTTGCCAGCCAATATCTTTTATGCAATGTTAGCGAAAATTGTCTATTGTTTATGCCCTTTATTAAAGTCACAAACATTTGAAACATTTTGGTAAAGTTTAATTGGATTTCTTATAAAATTATCAAAGAAAAAATTTGTAAAGTACGTAAGTATCCATTTTATTATTTAAATTATTCACAGTGATAATGAAAATCTATCGTTTATAGCTTAAAATAAAAATAATTATTAAAAAAGATTGGAATGACCCCGCGCGACTACTAACTATAGTATCAAGAGTGCGACTTCTCTTGGGTTAACAAAGAATTATATAACTTAAAATAATAACAGCAAGTAAAATAATGTGAAATGATGAGAAGCCGTATCAAGATAATACTACATGAAGGCTAAACAACAGCGTGATCATATTTAGACTAGCTTTAGCAGAATTCAACTATTTATACGATGTCTAAATATCATTTTATTTTGCTAATGTTATTGAGCTAAACTAAAAATAAGCAATATCAAAATTTTTTTTAAAAACTAAGTCAGTTTCTACTTAGATCAATAAAGAAAAATTTTATTTTAGCTACTTTTTATTAAATAGTTACAATTAATATAAATAAGTATTTACATATGACAGAATCACAACATTAAGTGGTAATTAATTTTTATTAATTATCATTAAAGTATCGTATTGACATGCAAAACAATCGTATACATAAAATTTCAGTTAAACTGAATGCTTTAAAACACGAGAAAAAAATATTTTAAAGTTTTGACCCAAGTCGCTAAAAATGAAACTAATGTGCCTTTATCTGTAAT
>BMAU01018622.1:485000-509797 GCA_019973935.1 Trichonephila clavipes
AGTTTTACAGGAAAGAGATTTAATAGACGAACTTAAAATTTTTGGCATGTCTTCCCGACATCACATAGATTATTTTATGTGTGGCCGAATTATTGGAAAGATCGAAGAAGGGCGAAACATAACACATGTTGCCAGGGAGTTCGACATCGCTCACAGCGTTGTTTCACGGCTGTGGAAGTCATTTAAAACTACTGGAATGTGTAGTAGACGGCAAGGGGAAGACCGTGTTAGAAGTACGACGCCTGCAGAAGACAGATATATCGTCCTATCAGAAAAAAGAAACAGGCGACACACAGCTCAGAAGGTGGCAAATCAGTTTCTTGCTGCTTCAGGAAAGCAGATCTCCCGAAAAACTGTTGCCAGACGTTTGAGGGGAGGAGGACTATACGCACGCAGACCTGTTGTGTGTGTTCCATTGACCAGACAGCATCGTACTGCCCGTTTGCAATGGTGTCGTGAGCATCACAAATGGACTGAACAGGACTGGGCATGCGTACAATTCTCAGATGAGAGTAGGTTCAGTCTGTCATTGGATTGTAGACGCCAACTGATCTGGCGCGAGAGTGGTACTGCTTATCGTCCAGAAAATATCCAGGAAAAGGACCGATATCCGACATGCAGTTTTATGGTGTGGGCCGGCATCATGATCAATGGCCGCACGCGCCTACATGTGGTTGCGAATGGGACTATGACGGGCCAACGATACATTGATGAAGTTCTACTTCCTCATGTTCGTCTTTTCCGTGGTGCTGTCGGTGATAAATTTGTTTTTATGGACGGCAACGCAACATGTCATCGAACACTCGCTGTTCAGGATTGTCTAGACAGCGAGGGTATTCAACGTCTCGTATGGCCAGCGCGTTTTCCAGATCTAAACCCCATTGAAAATGTGTGGGATGCTTTGGGGAGACAAGTTGCTGGTCGAAACTATCCTCCGACAAACAAGAACACCCTCTGCCGTGCACTCACAGAGGAATGGGATAAATTTCCTCAACAGCTGCTGGATAATGTTGTGCAAAGTATGGTACGACGTGTGGAATGTTGCATCACACTCCACGGTGGACATATCCCGTACTGATACCTTTCTTTAAGGTGCCTGCTGACTTTGTTTTATTTCTCCGTACGCAGATCAAATGAACATTTTTTTTCTTTCAGATGTTTCACAGCTTTTGTACTTTCCAGAACAAAACATATTCTTCATTCTAATGTCTGAACAGTGTGGCAACTATATTTTATCCTACTAGGCCTCATGTGTCGCTTAATGTTATGCTACATAGCAATTTGTTATCCGTCCTTAGCAATTGTCCAGAAGTGTATATATATATACATATATTTATATATATTTCATAAACTTGTTAAAGGTGATATTAGTAAATCATTGATATATATTGAATTAATTTGATTTTAAACAACAATGCAATCTAAAATGCTATTGTCGACAGATATCAAAATTTTGATCCTGGTCTCACAGATTACTACATCTGAACTAGCACTCCACTATCCAACTTTCCACATCTTACCAACGTGATGTCAAAATCCTCGGCATATATATTGTCATCGGACTCTCTGCATTTCAAAGATGTCTGGAGTTAGACCTCTTCAAAAAACAGTGTTATGTATTCAGTTAATTTGTTATCTTCAGTTGATTTATGTTATTTTTATTGTTTTTAAAAGTAGACGTAAACCAATTACTTACAACATATATTACACATAGTTCTGGTATCTCTCTCTGTAACATATATTTTGCTTACGAAATTATTTTTCTTTTGGAAAGCTACAGTTATATTCACAAATAGTGACGTAATTACAAAGTTCTATATATATCAAGAATATAACGGATTGTTTCAAGATTTTGAAAAAAAATTGAAATATCATTAAGTGTAAAGTTGCAATTGATTTGATGGTTTAACTCTTAACCTAAAGCTTTATAATGTTTAATTTATATTCTTCAAAATCTACCAAAGATAATCCCTATTTCTCTCAATGAGAGAAATACAAAGTTTATTCAATTCAATACCTATAAATATTTCGTTTTATTTTGGTATTACTTTTATAAATCAGTAATTTAAAACTTGCAATTTATATTGAAACTGTTCCTTTTAATATATTATTTACTAACTTTCAAATATGAATGATCTACATGTTGGTATTGCCGATATATATGCGGTCTCTGTACATAAGTGTTTCTCAAACTTTCAATATTTGAGACCCAATTTTTAATCATACTTTTCTTACAGCATCCCCAAACAATAACAATGTATTAAATGCAATTCGTTAAATCTATAATACGATCTTAATTATAACCCACATAGAATATATCAAGATAAGTATTAAACTTATACTTGTTACTTTTAAGACGTAGATATTTTAAGTTTCTTTTAAGTAATAAAATAAAAAAAGTGTCATGTTACTTTTCCTTTCTAATTTTTAAACTGGAACAAATTGGGGAACATAATTTTTAATTAAATGAAATATTTTTTTTCAGTATTTTTTCCTTAAGTTTACTCGTCCATTTCCAACATCCTACTTTCGTAGAACCTGTTTTTTTTTGCTTGGTGACTTTGAAGACAAAATAAAAATCTCAAATAAATGTAGAAAATACCTTAGAATATCAATATCTAATATTAAACTTTTTTTGAAAAACTGCTTTTCAAGAGACAAGGACATGGAAGTCACTAGTTAACACTACACTTGTTCATAATTTATTATTGATAAATTATCAAATGCATTGTACAATACTGATACATTAAAAGGAATATTATATCAGTGTAAATGTGTGTGTGTGTATTTTGATTTTGTTGTTAAGAATTTATTCAGTTTTGCTTAATTTCACTAAACTATGATATTTTTAAATAATACTTTATTTTCAACTTTTCGATCTGCTCGCGCTCCCACGAAAAATAATCACGACCCCTTTGAGAGGCGTGCCTTACAATTTGATAAAGGCTGCTGTACTTTTAACAGAATCAATCTTGAATATTTTTATAGACAATTGCGATTAAATTAACTTGCTTATTTTTGTAGCATTAAAAAAAGGTTTAATAATTGTATTTTTAACAGGAATAAAGGACAGTTGCTCAAACAATATATGAGCAGTATTACGCATGAAATATGTTTTACTCATGAATACAAATTTGCATTGATATGTCCTATAAGAAATATTTTTTAATAATTAATTTATTTACTGAGAATAAATACAAATGTATTTAATAAAGCATGAAAAGCCTGATAGCATGAAACTAATCTTTATTAAAGTAATATCTATTAAAATATTTTTTGTTGTTGATACAAAGCGAGAAGTATTTAATGTACTTGGTACTAAAATCATTTTCAAATGATTCTCTATTTCATTACTTTTAGCCTTAAAAATTTTGTAGTATGTTTATTTTATCTTAGCTTTGGTATTTTTGTAAATTGCGTTGTTTTAATTAAAGCTTCTTTAACATTGCTTTTACAGATTTTCACTAACATTTCGTTCATTAGATTATATGACTTTTTCATCATAATACAGAAAATTCTGTCCATATGGAGAATCAAGTTACAGTTTTTATACAATATTTTTTTTCACCATAGTTTTTGTTGAGTATTTGAAATAATTTTAATATTGTTTAAATCAACATTTTTATGCAGTACAATGTTAATTAAATTCTTTTCACTCTATTTTATTCGACTATTTTACACAATGGGATATTTTATATCAGATCTATGTTTTGCCTTATCAAATATATATGTATATTTATAATAAATATATTACATTTATATATATATATATATATATATATAAGAAAGAAGTATATTGAAAATTTTCGCATTCAGTAAATTTAGAATTTCTTTCAAATTTATTTTTATTTAGCGTAATACATTTTTTAAATATTCTCGCTACACAATTATTAAGTATTATATTATATTCATTGTTATTTTGGAGAAAAATAATAATATTTACTTATAATTATTATAGCTTTTAATCTCGTTATAATTAAAATAAAATGGTTTTTTTTCTATATAAAAGAATTTTCATTAATTTAGAAATTATTTCAGAATATTTTAGTCATGTAACCTTTTACATGGTCTATTTTAGTTGTACAAAAATTTTCTGGTATTTTTTTAACAGTTTGAACAGAAAAGATACATTTCCAGTTACTCAAAGTTCCATATATACTCACTTAATCCACAATCAAAAGTTTGATTTATTAAAATGATACACAAATATATAAAAAAGAATCTGTAAACTTTAGTCAATTGTTTTATATAAAAGAAATTTGTAATTTTCCTATAACGCCGTAGAACATATTGACTTTGCTTGATAATGTTCTAATAGCAGTTCTCAAAAAAATGGTAATAGTAAACCAATCTATTGATATAGCACCTTACTTGCAAAGACAATGCAGTAGAATTAAAAAGCTTCGACTTAATGTAGATCGAAATGTTGGCGAGTTTGTGAAAATGCTGAATTATCGAGAATGGGATTAAAAGGAGTATGTCAGTGTGTTTCCTGAGAAAATATTGTACTGCACTTGCAGCCCCAATAGAAATAAATAAAAAAAACTTGTATCGTTTGCTTGGAATACAAAAGAAAAAAATGCCCAAATACCCTTAAACAAATGAAAATAGCGCATTTTTGATCGCATAGAGAATTTGTTGCATACAAATTTCGCAACGTACAGAGCACGGGTTTTCATAAGAAGAGACAGGAGGGGGAGGTACGATCTGCAAGTGTGGCCGAGTTACCCACATTACCAGGTTATCGAATACCGAGTATTCAGGACTCTACTATACCAAAATCAAAAACTACACACAATAAACCAATGTTACATTAATTAGGCTAAATGCATACAACAAATGTTACATAAAAGATAGTAATTTAAGGAATCTATGTATATTCCCTTTATCAGTAGATCACCGTGAAAAAAGGCTTCAAAAGCTGATGTTGCCATGATAGAAAAATCGTAGTATGAGTTGCTTCTGTATATTCGTGAGATCGGGTCCTGTGCCATGCAGCCATGTTAAAACGCTGGCGGATGTTAAATTTCTGTGGACTCAAAACCCATACGTTGGAGCGGGATAGAAGTGTGAAGAATGAGGTGCCAAGTATCCTCTATGTTACTTGGCTATGGATAAAAATTAGAAATTATTTTATCAATAGTTCTTGTAATGCTTCGTATCGCGAAGTCAAGAAGCAAGCTATTTATTAGGGATCTGAGATTTTAAGTTAGAATATAGAGAAATATTATCTAAACCATATTCATTGCGTAATTTTTGAAGTCTTTAGAACAAATATATGTACACTGGTGTCCAAAAGTTAAGCACAAATCGTAAAATGTGAAAAACATGGAATAAGCATTCGTAAAATTATTCAAAATTTCTTGCGGATATTAATTGGGTGAAGAAAACACATTGGGTTTATGCAAAACTTTTCAGTCTACTACGTCCTGCCCGGAACACTGGCACATGTCGGAACGCTGAGAAACCGATTAACGCAGCATAGGCAATTCAGACAAGTTTCGTGCAACTGCTGTGCGAAGGAACGTTGTTAACCATCAACCAAGGTTAATGAAAGCACAAAGACGCCAACTGGACATGTTTACGAAAAGAAGAATCGTTGAAATGCTGGAATCATCACGATCACAAACCAAAGTATCTCGAATTCTGAATGTGGACCAGTCTGTGATCTCAAGACTCTGGCAGAGGTTTTAAAGAACGGGAGATGTTACCCGACAACCAGTATCAGGTCGACCAAGAGTCACAACCCCTCACCAAGACCGATATTTGATAATAAGTGCGCGACGTCAGAGGGGCAGTACTGCCAGAGCACTGGGTTCGGCACTCACAGTCGCCACATGAATACGGATTTCGAAACAAACTGTTTACAGGAGACTCAATCATGCTGGCCTGTATGCCAGAAGACCAGCAGTTTGGATTCCCTTCACGTCTGCGCATAAACATGCTCGTTTCAACTGGAGTTGGAAACATCAAAATTGGAGTGTGGGAGAATGGGCCAATGGGATGTTCAGTTTAATCTGAGTAGTGATTCTCGGCGTTTAACGATATGGAGAGAACGTGGAACACGTTTTGAGCAAAGAAACATAACGGAAAGAAATCATTTTCCATCAAGGGGAGTAATGGTATGGGCAGGCATCATGATGGACGGCCGCACAAACCTCCATTTCTTTGACACGGGGTCTGTGATTGCTCAAAGATACAGATACGAAGTTCTTGAGCCTTATGCTTGCTTGTTTCGAGCTGCTGCCAGTCCTGACTTCTTATTCATGGATGATAATGCACCATGTCACCGAGCGGTGCTGATTGATGACTCCCTTGAAAAGGAAAACTTCCAGCGCAAATCGTGGCCTGCGAACTTCCCTGATTTAAATCCTATCGAGCATGTATGGGATATGCTCGGGAGACAAATTACAGCCCTTTCGCACCCACCAAGCTCCGTTGCGGAACTGAAGAAAGCTCTCCAAGAAGCTTGGAAACGTTTGAGCCTACAACTCATTCATCATCTCATAGCAAGTATGGTAAATCGCTGTGCTGCGTGCCTGGCTGTCAGAGGTGACCACACGCCTTATTAAACTGCAGCATCAGTGTTTTATTTAATGTTTTCTTTTATTTTTTCTTTAAAGTGTGAATCCTTGCTATGCTGAATTTTCTTTCAAACTGCTACTTTGGATAATAAAATTAATTTTATCGTTCTTTTGATTTGCTTTCATATTTTATAACCATTTTACACTCGCATGTTACGTTTCCCGCCATTCTGACTTACAGTTCCTTTTTTATTCACATAATTATAAATTATGCTTAACTTTGGACACCAGTATACACCAGTATATATATATATATATATATATCACAAGAAAGGAAATGAGATACATCACATGAAGAAGAAAATCTACAAAAAAGAAGAACCCTAGCGATTCATAAATTTTCAGGAAGTAAATTTTGAAGGCGCCAACCTTCCCTTTGCAACTCGAAATGAATAAAAATTTTATTATTTTAATTATCAGTTATTGAGATTTAGATCAACTATTTCTTATAACAGCGAGATAAAGTTTTAAACGCAACTTTCTTTCTGCAATAAATTAAAATTTCGAGCTGGTTACAAGTATAGTGGATAAAGTAATACTCATTACGAAAGATGCTATAAACGAATAAAGTGATTTGAAGCATTTTTTTTTCAGAATCAACCAATATCTCCATGTTCTGAAATCATTGGTAAAATAATGGCAATACATTAATTATATTTTGCGGACAATATCCCATAAGTAGTAAAGAAAAATAAGGTCCTGCGATTGTATTAAATGTGGCTTTTCTGTGCACTCGTGTTTATTTTATTTATTTATTGCTTCCATTCTTTACGTATTTGATGTATATTTCGTACTATAGCTGTCTGTAATGAATGTAAAACGAATATTTTTTTTTTTCTCAATGGAAAATCGATGATCTTGAATATATTTAGTTTCGGTGTATTTCTTTTGAGAAATATTACATTTTTTCTTCTTTGTTCAAAGTTTTGTACAAACCCAATAATTTTTAAAATGTTTCTTTTTTTAAAGTTTCTTACTCTATATTCAATACAAATCAAAGAAAAATAAGAAGTCTTACCCGATAAAATGGAGATCCTTACCAGCTGTTAGTGTTTAGTGGTTTTTAAAAATCTCATTAAAGTTTCTTAGTGATAAATTATTTTATTTATGAAAAATCTTTTTAACCTTGCTTCGTAACATAAGGTAGATATTGTGTGTATCAAGTTTAAAGAATAATGTAACGAGAATATATATATATATATATATATAAAGGTCAGACTTTTTTCTATTAATACTTATTTCTTCTACTTGCTTTAAGAATGCCCTCTGAGTGTACTGCAATACACGTACGTGTTTCCTGCTATACATGCTCTTGAATTTGTTAAGCATACATTTTCTTTCATATGCTTGATTAGTTTTTTTAAGTTGAATATAGTTAAGAACAACTATTTATTTATATGGTTTATCTTTAAAACGTATATAGATATGCTTTTATCCATATATTTTATGCTACAGTAAATAGAAAATATTTATACTTACTACATTGAAAATAGTTGAAAGAAAGTGGAAATAGTGAGAGGTAGAATATTTTTTCTAAGTATTATAGTATTTTATATATATGATTATTAGAAACAGAATCATGATCTAAAATATGAATAAGCTTAAAAGAAAGTTAAAACCAGGGGTGGTCAACACAATTGACATCGCAGGCGACTTCGCATAAACAATATAATTCGGCAGCTGCATTTAAAATTATATTTTTATATTAAATTTATTTTAATTACAAACATTTATTGCAGTGGAAATTTAAAAAAAATAATGACGTATGATTATATTGTTTTCATTGTTTTTCATGTTTAAAAACATAGATAATATAATAAAAATAATACAATGATCAAATACTGTTTAATTTATTGAATAAGTGTGATATTTGTTCCTCAACTCTTCTTTCACTTGGTTTTTTTCAAGTCGATCACATGCATTTGGGCATAGTAATTGATGATGCAAAGTTTTGTCCGTTAAGTTTGAGTGTGATTTATGTTTGATAAATTTCATTTTCGAAAAAAAATCACAGTCAAAGAAACAACAAGATAAAATTGAAGCATTTATGAGATTTATTTGTTAAGAAACACTAAAAACAAAAATATTGAGTAAAACAGTGGTATATTGTAAAGTTGTATTGAATCTTGTGGTCCGTAAAATTATTCAAGGCGGGCCACATCCAACCCCGGCATGGGTTAGCTGCCCATAACAGGATCTGTAATGGACCTGTAAATTATTTCGATTTTCTGCGAAGCGAACAAGTTAATATACACATGTACAGATTCCGCCAAATCAAACTTTAAAAAGTTCACTTTTCCGAATATGTTGAGGAATTCGGATGATTTGTCATTATTTTCTAATTATTAATTTTCGTTACAAAAATAATAATATTTCTGGAACGAAACATTGTAAGAATTTCAAACTTTGAAAATAATATAAAAGATACAGAATTTCTCTGCATGTTTTTTGATTAAAAATGAAGATTTAAAAACGAAAAAAAAAAAAAGATCCAAAAGCAATTTGTGAAAAGCAACTTTGTATTCGGTTGATTAAGATTCTTTTGCGAAATTACATGATTATTGTTATGTTTTTTGGATGTTATACCCTTCAAAGGAAACCATCTTTATTTACAAATTTAATCTTTTTTTTTTTAAATTCTTTATCTTATTTTGATACTAAATTGATACATGATATTACTGTTAAATAAGAAGATTTCATTTTCAGAGTTTCTAAAATTATTATGGTACTCTTTATTATTTATAATGATTGTAAAAAGTTAAATAATGTATTATGATTCTTTATTAATTTCAATATTACGGCACTCACAATAAGAATTAAATCCCTTTGTGTGTGTATGCAAACATAACCTTAGTAATTGAAAGTCTTCATGTGTGTGTATATGTTCTGAAATAAATTCCATCATACTGTGAAATACGTTTAAACCCAAAATAATTAAGACGGAATATCGGTTAACACGAAAATACAACGGTACCGACAAACTATGTATATGTATGAATTTTTCTCTTAACACGAAACGAAAGTCCCTTAACACGAAAATATTTTCCTTCGGGGAATGAACAAAATATAGAGAACATCAGCCGTGAAGAAGATATTTAAGATGGGAGTGAAATAACAGAAGTGTGGTTACACATGCTTAGAAACGAGGCTAACTTGGTTTTGAAATATCCTCAGATTAGCATGTGACACAAAGCGATTTGTTTATCTAAATTACTTTAGCCCTCCCCCACCCCTACGAACACCACACAAAAACATCTCATCTCCAATCTTTTGGCGTACGAATTCAATGACGAGTGCATCGCAGTGTGAGCGAAAACCAGTGAGATTGGTTCGCATTTTTTTTGTTTTAGAAAATAATTTTTTATGAGTACAATGACAAATAGTTTGTACTCACGATCAAATTCTTTGCACGGAAATGAAGGCCTTCAAAAACTGAACAGTTCGGTACCCCATTTCGTGGAAATCAGACGGTAACTTCTTTCTGTATTCTGGAAAACAGGAAAAAAAAAAAAAGACGAACAATTTTTTTCAAAGCCCTTACTTTCGAAATGGGTTTTTTGTAATAACCCTCTTAATAATGCACCTGGAATAAAACTTATTACTTCAAATGAAAGGTCTTTTGATTCTGCACATTTTGATGAATTATAATATTTTGTGGCGTGATACACTACACAGAGCAAATGAGTTCACTACACTACACTACACAGAGCGAGCGCACTGCACTGCATTGCTCGATACACCTCTCTCCTATATAGGGCAAAATGGTTCCCAAACTATAACGCATTTTGATGTATTATAATATTCTGTGGCGCGCGATAAGTTTGTTTTTTATGCGTTGAAAAAATTTTTGCCTGTTTTCCGACGGTTTTTTTCGAATAACTTTCGTCCTTTTATACTCACGATCAAAATCTTTGCACCGAATGAAAGGTCTTTTGATTCTGCACATTTTGATGTATTATAATATTCTGTGGCGTGATAAGGTTTTTTTATGCGTTGAAAAAAATTTTGCATCTTTTCCGATGTTTTTTTTCCAATAACTTTGATTGCATGCAAATAAACACTTTTGTAAGCTTCTACAGAAAACCTTATTTTAACTTGCAGCTAGTATATAATAAACTGTTTTATAACTTATATATATATATATATATATATATATATATATATATATATATATATAAACATTATAATACATACATATTATACATAGAATACATTATATACATTATATACATACGATACATTGAATTAAATACAAGTGTAAATTTCATTTCGCTTTAAATGAAGATAGAGCTTGTGAAGGATAGTAATTAAAAGCAGAAAGCGAAAACGAAGTTTGTAAAGATTTTGGTATTACTAAATCTAGATTATCAACACAATAATTAAAAAATAGAGAAAATGAATTTTTAAATGCATGTACGTATTAAATATATGAATATATTCGTATCTATTTAAATAAAATGCACTCTAATAAAATTAGTTTTGTTCAATATACGTTTTTTTTTTCTTTTTGTTTCTTTGTTTTCTCACCCTTTAGCACACAATTCTTTTTACATGAAACATATTTCAAACCCATCAATTTGGTGTTGGAAGATTTTCACTGTATAAAACGATAATTGAAACATACTTTCTTTTCCTAATAGTGCAAAAAAAAAATCGAAGAAGGAAAGATCTAATTTTGTGCACTTTTTACAAGTTTTTCTGTGTGTGTGTGTTTTTTTTTGAATAATATTTATATTATGTTTTTTTTATATATTTATTACTAGCATAATATACATTTAACTATTTTTTTAGTACTTTTGCCCCTTTTTTCGCAAACTTTTAAAAATTAAAAATGGACTTGAATTGTAAATATTTCTATTACCAAAACTGTCTTTTAATGCATGGGTAATCGTCATGTCTGGCCTTACTTCCACCCTTTTATCTGCATTTTTAGTTGGGTAATATAATGGTAAAAACAAAATCTAAGCTAATAATTGGAGGCATTATTGGTGATTATTCGATATCTCTAGTTTCTCGGAAGTTATTATTATTAATTAAAAATGACTTATTACAATAGATTCGATGCAAATCGTATAAATAAGATTGCGAAATTTTAGAAATATTTCAAATTTGTAATTTATATTATTTCTCTATTCTATATCCCCTTATTCCTAATATGGCTCTCTAATACTCTTAAAACAAGTCAAATTAACTTCTAATCAATGTTTCACGAGAATCAAATGTTTGTACGTGGAAACTTAAAGGGTGTTTCTTCACACTTTTGTTATAATCATTAGCCCCAATTTATAGTATCTTCCTTTATATCCTTATTAATTTTGTTTATAATAGTATATAATATAATATGTTATAGCTGTTTTTGTTTATGTAGTTAAACTACCTTATTAAACAATATTAAATTGGGTTTATTTCTGAACTTAAACCCAAACCGAAACCTATTTTTGTAGCCTGAAGTGTGAGTTAGAAAAAAATTATAGCTGTTTTTTTTTGAGGTAGTAAACCCAAACCGAAACCGGAAGTGTGACTTTTAGGTTGATTTTCACCGGCAAAATGATATTTTTATTCATTTAAATTATTTTAATGAATTATTTTTATGTTTAGTAAACTTTATTTAACTTTATAAATGGTTTAATAGATTTGTTTTGCTTTAATATAGAAAAAAAGTTAACTGATTTCAATGTTGATTTTGATTTAAACGAGTTGCTATTTTTTATCATTTTTGTTCTAAGCTAGATTTCTTTATAATTTTTATTAATACTTTTATATAGAGTTACAGTTATTTTTAATTAAATTAAATTTGTCATGCCAAAAATAAGATCAATGATTCCAAAAATGAAAAGATTTCTAGAGAGCAGTATTTGTTGGAGAAAAGTTCATATAAATATCAACGGATCTTCCAAATTCATTCATTAACTCTATTAAAAAGACTTATAAGGAACTTTGCAATCAAAACCTCCTACGAAAATGTCTTCACGGGAACTCTCAGAAATGCAATGAAAGTCTTAACAATGTCGTGTGAAGTATAATCCCGAAAGACAACTTTGTTGAGCAACAAACACTCCGTTTAAGGAATTATATCGCAATAATACTTTTTAATTCTGGGTTTGCTGGTCTATTACCTCTTCTTCAAAAATGGGGATTGAAATTATGTTCTGAAATGAAAGGATATTTTTAGTACCTCGACAAAACGAGAACTCTTGATTCTACGAGGCATTCTATACCAGATAAGAAACTGTCTCGTAAAAAAAGAAGGGCCCTTCAAAACTGTAAAAGTTTGAAGTATGAGGTTCAGGAAAACACAACATACAATTCTGGAGAGTTTTAAAACCTTTCCCTCAATCATTAAAAAGTTTTATTGCAAATGTTATTCTTATTTTGCATTTTGGGAAGAATGTTATTTTTAAACATAATGGTTAACAGTAAGAACGATATTTCTTAAAGTAAATGAAATATTCTTATGAAATTTTTTGATTTTGTTCTTTGTATTATAATAAATGCTTTCTGCTAAAACTAAGGGTAATTTTTCAATTAAGGTATTTTTTATGTAATTTTACAAGAAAAAAAATTTTTAAAGAAAATTCTGGGTTTTTTATCTTGAACACCTATATTTCATAATTTTACAGTAGAATTTAAGCATTTTCTGTAAAAACATAGTTAAACGTAACCAAATTGTATTCCTGCAAACATTTTATTTATTTTTGTGATATATATATTTTTAGAATTGTTTGCAAAAGACATTTTTTGTAATATTTTATTAGAAATTTCTCTGAATATTTTAAAAAAAATAAGCTTTCAAAAAAATTCTTCTTGCTGTATTTTTATAGTTTTGCAACCTACTTAATTAAAAAATAACATATAAATGATTATTTAAGTTATATTTTAGATAATTGTCTCCGAACCCAGTCGGTTACCTTAAATAAACATTTTTTAAATTAACACGACCAGTATTCATAAGAAACCAAACTAGGTATGACGAAAAATAAAGAATGACAATTTAAAAAAAACATTTACTATACAGTTATTTGATATCGGATATCGTTAACCTTTGAGATGTAACTATGTCTTTTGATGTATCTGTACAAATACAGTGTTTATAAACTGTTTAAGGAAAGAAATGTTAAGAGTAAATTTAAAGACAAAAGCACTTTTTCGCACCCTGATTAAATTTGACGCATGTATCTAAAAACTCCAATCTATTATTCTGCAAATAATATTCTCGCTTCAACAACACAGCCATTTTGAAGGGTTTTATTAAAGAAATATGCATCAAACATATTTATAATCACGAAAATGCAATTCGGAAGATCTTTAATTTCTAGCTATACTATCAAAGAAAATATTAGAAGGAATCTTATTCCGTTAACAATCGATACAAGTTCCCCACATAAACTGATTAGATGTATTCCCGAAAAGAGTCTGAATTGAAGGGAAATGAAAAGCACAAAACAAATTTTAATGTGAACGTCATTCGAAATGACATGTACGAACCGTTCTATTTGTGAGAGAATCAGGCTGACGACGAAGATCAATTCCCACTCGAATGAGTCTCGTAACTGTGGTTTAATAATTATCTAATTTAATTGTCTAACTGTCATGAGCTAAATTACAATCATCTCCTTTGATGAAGTAATTCAGTGAAATGAAATATTAAAGCATTGCCAAAATTTTGGAATTAATACCACTGTCTGAAATGCAGATTAATATTGCAGAAAAAAATATTCTTATACATCTTAGAGAAAATGGTTTTACATTTGATGAATCTGGAATTTTGTTTTAAAGTGTACTGATTATTTACTTGATTGTTTTATTTAAATTCATGATTTAACAAATGATATGACAATAAAGTTGTTGTTTCCTCAATGTCTCTTTTTAATTCATCAAAATCAAATATTTATTTAGATAGTCTTCTAACAAAAGTGTAAGTAAAAATGAGAAATTGCTTGGGTTCATTCAAATATATTGATTTAATTAATTTAAAAAATAAATATTTCTAAATTATTTTAAAAGAATTGCTTTTTCAATTGTATTAGATGTATAGTAGTTGAATTTGAAACTTCAAATTTTGATAACAATTTTGTATTGTATTTTTTTTTTTTAGTTTTATAATTATTTAAAAACTTTTTTTTCCAAATTCATATTAAGATATCCGACTACGTTCGGAAACGTAGTTTTAAAAAGTGAATAAATGAATAATTTTCATGATATTTAGTATCACTCAGATTATAATACAAGTATAAAATTGTTTTAAGGACATTTTGACAAAAAATTTATTTAAATATAATATTTTGACAAAAAATTAGCTTGGAATGATGTTTTTTCAAAATATTCTCACTTTTATGAAAAATGCTTCTATTATAATAATATTTTGCCTGTATATCGCTCAGACCTCTCTACAGAGGCTCAACTAGAAGTTTTGAAAAATTCGCATTATTTTCAGAGTTACCACCAATTGAAATAATTGGCATTTTTTTCTTAAAATTGCTCCCCTCTGTTGTCGTAAAATATGAATTAAACCCACTTCTAAGTTATATATTTCAAAAATTCTAGTTGAGCCTCTGTAGAGAGGTCTGATCTATATATAAACAAAATATTATTATAATAGAACCATTTTTCAAAAAAAGAAATCATTTGGAAAAGGATTATTCTAAGTTAATTTTTTGTCAAAATGTCCTTAAAACAACTTTATGTATATATTCTAATCGAATTGACACTAAATATCATGAAAAGTATCCGTTTTTGTGAAATCTCGGTTCCGAACGTAGACGGATACCTTAATTTGGACAAATGCAGAAACAATTTCCGACTGAAGAGCAAGCATTAACAATTAAAATTTTTCCCATGTGCTTTGCAATATAAACAAAAAAAACTTTTCAGAATTGTTTATACTTACATTAAATACATTTCGAAAGTTTTTGAAATATTTTTTTTCAAAAATTTCAACTATTAACATGTGTTTTAATTTATTTTAGCCTGCCTCAGTAATATAGAGAATGATGAATTCATATCACAACTGTACCGAATGGAAATTCAGAAATATCGAAGAATCAAGATAAATCACAGACATAGCAATAGTTTGAAATAAATATTGTATTCTATTTGAATAAAATATCAGAATTAACTGTGTGCAATGTTTATTTTAATTTTATCTTGACAAAATACAACTCTTTCATACAGCTGCGCTTCATTGATGAACTCAAGGCTTCAACTGAGCCATTTATATGCCTATATATTATTTCAGAATCTTCATTTATCGTTTTGCTATCCTCTAATACCTCTTGAGATTCTCCAGAAATCCTCTGAACATAGATTCTCAATCCAGTTTTAGTTATATATTGTAACACCAATATTAATAAACCACAGTTCCGTCACAAAGTGATGTTCTCATTCATATCACGAACATTATGAGGTAGAAGCAGCGTTTCTCAAACTGTGGGGCGCACCCCCCTTGAGGGCCGTGACAACTCTACGAGGGGGGTGCGAACATATTGAAAAGTCGAAAACAATATTTTATTTAATTAAATTTGTTTGTTTACCTTCAGTAAATTAATAAATACATTCTGACATAATAAAAAATAAAATACACATTTACACTGATATATTACACTTATAAATGTATCAGTGCTACACAATGTATTTTATAATTAATTTAACAATACTGAGTTAAGAACGTTTAATAATTACCAATGAACCCATGAGCTTGTCATACATAAAATATATGCAAAAATTAACACTTATCTTGATAATGGTTACTGTTTATAATTAATCGCTTAACTGCCGATTAAAAAGTACGTGACCCTCTCCCCAATTCCTTCGTTTTCAAGGTAGGCACACGTATGGGATGTATTGAGGTGGAGAGAAAAGGAATAAAAATAAAGGAAATCCTCTGATATAAGTAAATCCTTCGCAAACACTGTCAAATTCATTTTGTTGCATTCCAAAAACTTCGGAATAATTTTATGGATAGCAGTGCACAGAATAAATCGTACTTCGGAAAGACTTATATATAAGTCTGGGGAAATTAACGCTTTGAAGAGAACTTTATATACGCCAGTGGAACTTAAGAGGTTAAAGTCGTGTTGAAGCTTTAGCGTCAAAGTATAGTATTATTCAATTCAATACATTGTTATTGTATGAAGGGTGCCGCGATGAAAATTATGATTGAATATTGGGTCGCGAATATCGAAACTTTTAGAAGCACTGAGGTAGACCAAACATTTTGTTAAGAAAAATGTGAATTAGAACCACGCAGTGCGTTGTACATTAACAGTAGATCTGAAAATGTCTCCATCTGAAAATCACAAAAAAAGACATTACAATTTTATTTTTGGAAAGCTCGTTAATAAGTTCGATAAATGTATTGTTTGATTTAATTTATTTGGCGTATGTGCAAACTAAAAGTAACATCAAATAAACAAAATCTTTAAAATTATGGTACTGCGTTGTTTGAATATATTATCTTTTATGTTCAAAGCATTACACTATAGCAGGGATGGTGAACCAGTGGCACGCGACTTAATATTTTGGGCACGATCAAAATTTTTTGCATTTTGTTTCAAAACAGCAAGGTTTACTATGAAGTATTACGAACAAACGCGAGTGGTCGGTTGCGGTACGGCTAGGAGCACACTCTTTTATTATTATCTTGCCTTAGTTACGTCGTGGACTACAGTTGCTTATAATGCAAAATTTGTCTACGCATAGCATATTCAAATTCATTGACACAACTGTATTTTAAAGTTTATTTGTGTTATAATTACGATTTTTAACTGTTTTTTAACATGGCTAGTTTAGCAAAACAACAAAAAGTGAAACACAGTAAGTGTAACAGAGAATTTCTAACTTGGTGAATCTAGAAAGATGGCATTATTAGTAAAGGCGAGAAAGTGGTGTCTGGAACAGTGGTATGCAGAACCGGTATTTTGAAACAAATCCCAAATCCTCTTGTGAAAAAAGTGAACCACAGCAAAAATAATTAATCGCTTAGAAAACATTAGGCAGATGACTTCAGCATGCATTCTACTAAAAGATGTATCTTACAATCCTAATATAATTTATTTTTCATCCAGTCTTCAACAACAGAAGTCACACTAACGTTACTTGAATTTGAGTTACACGTATAACTAAAGCATTTACAACTATACAGTGCAAAAGGTATTTTTTCGTAGTAAATGAAGAGTTTTGAGTTGTTAGCCTTTAGTTTTTTTGTTTTTCCAATAATCAGAAGTCAAAATTATTTGGTGGCACACCTATATCTCATTAACACGCGGTCGCTCGCGCCTGTATTTGTTACCGACGTTACTCTCGGGGTGTAAAGAACACCCCAAACTTTTAACACGTTCATTTAATTATGAAAATAAAATTAAGTCATTATGATACATATTTATAAAGTACAAGATGTTTTTTGTATTACACAAATAAAATTATTACAATTATTGCATACAAATGAGACTAACATTAACTTAAACTAAACATACAAAATTTTTATTTTAAAACACACAATTTTATATTTTTCCATAAACCAGTAAAACGTATATACCAGAAATAAATATCCTTTATAATTAATGGAATAATCATTGTAGAAAGTAGAAAAATAAAATTTTAATCATTTTCCAAGCATTCAGGGAATGTTTGTCACATATGCTCAACTTCTCGCGGGAGTTCTCAGCCCCCAGATAAACTTCGAAGGCAATTACATTACAACCGTTCGAGAAAGAAAGATTGCATCATGCCTGAAGGTTCAATGTCCTAAAATGTGCGGCTACATAAAAATTGTTGTTCTAAGTACTCTTTTTAGAATCTTGGGAAGATTTTTTTTTGTTGCTGGGGTGTACAGAACACCCCGCGCAAGTGATCGTGGGTTAAACACTTCTTTAGAAAAAATGGCACGTTGATCCATAGAGATTCGCCACCCCTGCTCTATGGCAATGGTTCTTAAATTGGGGTCTACTAAATTCCAGGCGTCCCAAGTGTCTTCCTGGGGATCGTCGGAGTCTCTCACATATCCTCAAAGTTTTCCTCCTTTACAGTCTCCGAAATGTCCCGTGGAAAAATTGAAAGAAGTGCCCTCCTAGACTACATCCCTAAATTGCCCCCAATCACAAAAACACTCTACTAGAACATGTATTTCAATCAAGAATATTAAGTCGGGGAGGGGTGTACAAAATTTTGGGGGTGCCCAATATCAACCTGATAACATAAAGGGGGACCGCAGTGATCGAATGTTCAAGATCCACTACTCTATATTTTTATTGTTTAAATGTTAATTTTATGGTTTATTGTTAAATGTAGTAGTGAATAGTTCGTATATTTCATTAACAAGGAATCTACTTGTTCAGATTTAATATTTTACGTAAAAAAACATATTTATACATGCATTTTATTGACTTTTTGTATGAATAAATATTTCAATTTTATGCTACAGCATATATAACAGTTTCAAGCTTTTAAAAACAAATTATTAGCAAATAAATTTATTTTAAACTTACAAGCTGCCTCATATGAGTTTTATAAGTAGTTATGTGATAGTTAATTCACAAGATCCTTAAATCTTTTAAAATAATGTTCAACAAAGTACCAGTTCATTAATATTCAATCATATAACAATTTCAAACATTAAAAAATTTCCAAGGAAATAAATTTATTTTAAAATTACGACTGGATTGAAATGGTATTTTATGTATTTATTTGAAGCCCAGTGGCTGAATGGTTAGTGCAACACGTTTCCACGGCACAGGTCTGAGGTCCAAATCCCAGACTGGGCAAGGTTGACTCAGCCTTTCATCCCTTCATTAAGTCGATAAATGTGTACCAAACTTGCTTAGAAACTTAACACTGGGGGTTTCACGTCAGACTGACCACCTGACTCATGCACTTCAGGGTCCAAGGTTGTTTGTGCTGAGTTCGGCACAGTAGCCCTTGTCATCATGAGCTGTCGTGCCACTGTATTTATTTCATAGTTAATTGTCAAGAAATGCTAAATTTTTTATCAGATAAAGGTGAAGGAAATAGAGACTTGATATTTGTGTTATCAGAACTATGCTCAATATAGTTATCAAATAATATGCTTGTTAATACAATGATGGAATTTATAAAACTGTTAAGGTATCCGACTACTCGCGACAACATTTTTTTTTTTTTTTTTTAAAAAAAATGGAGATATGGAGAAATTTTTGTGGTTTTTAGATTTATTTATTACATTTTAAGAAAACAAAAAGGCTAAAATTAGGTAGAGAAAAGTAAATTGTTGCTACTAAAATGGGAAAAAATGGGTAAAAATTGACAAAAAATTACATAAATGGGGCCCGTTAGTAAATTAACCAAAATAGTAAATTAACCAATTCTCAATTTTCAATTTTGATGTATTACTTTGCTATTCCTTTTTGAAATGACCTTTCATTTTAAGAGTTATCTTCATTTTTACAAAACCAGAGGACTTTATCTTAGTTATTATATGAAATTGCTTAAGAAAACAGTGATTATATTCACAAAAGAACTGTTAATTTTATAATAAAACAGTGATTGATAAATCTGGTTTAAAACACTCTTCTACAATTATACAGAATATACGCAAAAAATTTCAGCAGATTATTTTTAAAAACTGTTTGAACAATCGCTGTCCCCGTTTGAGCTTTTCGAAAAAAAACCATATTTCTAGTAAAACGCATTTTAAAGTTATGACATCTTTTGTAAAGTTATGACATCTGCTTTTACTATAACACTTCTAGTTTTTGTTTAAAAGAATGGGAAGTAAAACACTTGATATTTTTATAAATCTAATAAGAGGGCCTAAAAATAAATCATAAAAAAATTGTCAGATTTTCGAAAAAATCGTGGTTTTAGGGTAGTCGGATACCTTAAGTAAAACTAGTTACAAAAACAACACTGTTATTTCAAGTTGGAATATTTTTATCAAATAATACTAAATTTATTTAATACACGTAAAAATAATCTTTATTAACCTCCAGCCATTGATTTAATTTCTTTTTATTTTGTATTTTTAAAGTATTTTTAACTTTATTCTTCTGTAAACTTTAATAATAAACTGACAGATTTTAACACTTTGTTTCGCAGTACCACAATACAAGGATTAATCTACAACATCATTTTAATCTAATATTGCACAAAAGAAATATGATCCTGTTAAAAGAGAGAGCTTAAGATTTACTCAGCATATTTATTATTTTCCTTTCTTCCATAAAAAGTTAATTAACATTTTTATCTGAAAACAATGGTACTTAAGTGTTTAAGGTAAATTTCCTTCTTTTAACGCTATTATGTTGTCACATTGCTTAAGTTTACAATAATATCACTGAAAATCAGTATGAAACGTAATAAAAAATATCTATGTGATAGTAAAATGTGCATATTTTCAAAATCTATAATTACAACAATATGCTCAGACAATTTATTTTAAATTTTAATAGACAATTTCCATTAAAATATTCTTTCAATATCACATAAAATATAATACAAAATGAATTTTGAAATCCTTATGTAAGTTTGCTTATAATTAAAATTTGAAACTGGGTTTCTTTCAATCCTTAAATTGCTGCTAAAGACATATTTTTAAATTATTTTATAAAATTGGAAAGTTTTCTATTAAATATAAATGAACTAAATATTCCTTAGTACTTTTCTTTTCAGAAAATTTAGTTTTAGTTTAATCGTTTTATATATTTGAAAACTAATCATATGTCATAAATAGTAAATTTTCTATTTCCTGAAATATTGATTACATTATAAAAATTTGTTTCTTACAAATATTGGCAAATAGTTAGTAATTTTTTAATACTACCACTGTTAAACTCTTAAATGCGAAAATCTTTACACAGCGCAAATGCTGTTTGGAGAAAAAGTGATCCATATTGGAAAACTATTTTACTGTTTGAAAGAAAGAAGAAATTTTCATATGAGACCAAATTTCTTTTTCTTTTTTTTATAACTATAAAATGTTACATTGAAAACTAAAAATTTTAAATATTGTAATTAAATTTGTAATTATATTAATCTTATTTGTTAAATTTTATCATACAAGGGGAGGGCACGACTAAGAAAATTCATTTGGGGTCGAGACTTGGTGTAGTAGTAATACTCCTTTAGGGTGTTCAATCCTAAAGGTAATTCAGCCGAATGGCCAATCAATTTGGAGAAAAAAAGCTTCGAAATTCATGCTTATCTTTCATACAATTGAACTTCAATATCCTCCAACGATTTCGTCGCTTGGTTGATATATCTTCTGCATAATATGCGTGAAGCCTGGGTTGTATTCATCGATCAACTTTTTTTTTTATTTCATTTAAACATTTTTAAAATTAAATAAACTTATTTATTAAAGGTTTATTAAATATTAAATCATATTTATGTAATTATTTTGTATTTTATAAAGTAAAAAAATAACAAGTTTATTATTTAAAATATTTATTACTAAAATAATTATTAATTAAAATTATTTTAAATAATTATTAATTAAAATTATTTTAAATATTTATTAATTAAAATATATTTAAATAATTATTAATTAAAATTATTTTAAATATTTATTAATTAAAATATATTTAAATAATTATTAATTACAATTATTTTAAATATGTATTAATTAAAATTATTTTAAATATTTATTAATTAAATAATTAATAATTAAACTAGCAATTAAAATAATTTAAAATAAGCAATAATTAAAATTAATTCTAAATTATTCATTAAATTAATAAATAATAAAAATTATTTAAAATAAGTATTCATTAAACTAATTAATAAGTAAAAGTATTTAAAATAATTAATAATTAATTTTTTAAATAATTAATAATTAATTTTTTAAATAATTCATAATTAATTTTTAAACAATTAATATTTTAACTTATTTAAAATAATTAATAATTAAAATTATTTAAAATTATTAATAATTGAAATTCATTCATAAAATTTATTATTAAAGTTATAATGTATTATTAAAAATATTAATTTATTATTAAAAGTATTAATTTATTATTAAATTTATTATTGAAAGGATTATTAATTTATTATTAAAATTATTATTTATTTATGTATTTATTATTTAATTTATTAATTTATTAATAAAAATTTTAATTTATGAATAAAATTATTAATTTAATTTATTATTAAAATTCTTAATTTATTATTAAATTTAGTATTTATTGTTGAAATGATTATAGTTTCTTTTTAAATTATTTAAAAATAAACTTTTAAAGATATTTAAATTAATTTAAAAAATGACTTATTAAATGTTTTATAAAATTATAAGAAAAATAAATTTGTATAATATATAAAAAAGACGTATTTTTTTATTATATTAATTAAAAAATAGTTAATTTAATGATAATATAATATGTTTTATAAATTATTTTATATAATATTGTATTTATAGTATACTAGCTGGTATACCCGTTCTTTGCACGGGTGAACAGAAAAATTAAACAGCACTGATTGAAGGATAAATAAGTTTTTAATGAGTTAATTTTACGTGAATTGCAAATTAAACAAAAAAGGCTTTTCGCATATCTGAGCTGAACAAAAAGAAAAAAACACCTTAGTTAAACTTTAAGTCTGTAGATCTAATAACTGATTAAAAGTATATTTTTCATTTATAACTCCCCGTAATACTCTTGAGGGTCGATTTTTGAAAATACCTCCCTAAGCTGATCTCTGCTCAGTAAAAGTAACATATTGTTAAAAGCTTTGTGTAATGAAAGCTTAAAATTGTGTAAATAATTTATATCTGAACATGTAATACGTAAATATTACTTTCTGCTGTATTTATTTTATGTTAAAATTGTAATATTCGCAAGCAACAACGTTTCTTAAATTATAATGTCGATTCAATGTAAAACATAGCGAAATGTAGACGATAGAGTCAAGTTGGCAAATGTCTAGCTGTACTTTCACAGCTCGAGCTTTATTAGAGCTTTGTAAGACCCGCCGTGTAAGGGCGAGATGCTCGTTAATGCGTTATCTACCGCATTATAATTTACTGCAGTATTTTTTTTATCTCTAAATTGAAAATTAAGGGATATACATAAACAAAATACTCCACGTTGGGAAATTTAATCCGTTAGAGCTATTAAATTAATTAAAGATATTCCACTTTAAAATTAATTATATACACCGTTCAATAAAAATAAATATTCGGGACAAAAATGATAATCTTTGCAATCCGCTGAAAACGCCGTCAGCTGAAAGCGTAATATCTGCCACAAAAATATTCGCATTCCCCACTAAAATACTCATCATAGAATCCGTGCTGCAATATATCGGGAAACAGTGGATTTCAAAGAATATTTCTGCTAAGTATTGATAGGGTATTCCTGCTAAGTTGGTGTGGTGTGGTAGTTAGGAGATGGAGGTGAATACTCAGGTGTCATAAGCGTCACTTGACTATAGTTCAAAATTACGTGGTCCGTCGCCAAAAGCCCTCGTTTAGCTGAAGCCTCGTGTAGCTCGACGTTAATATTCACTCACTCCAAAAAATAAAGTACAGTAGTGTTAGTTATTTTTATACATATAAATGTAATATCTGCCTATTCAATTAAAATTATAGCGTTATAATTAACAAATTTTGAAACCCACAAACCCACAAACAAATTTTGAAAATTTGTCCAAAAGATGCAGTGTGAAATATAAAGTTTATTTACTTGAAGTATCAGAACTGATAAAAGCATTTAGTTAGAAAAAAGATCAATTTCTTACTTCCAAATGTGCATAACAAAACCATAAAAAAATATTCAAATAAAAAGAGACTTATAACAACATCTTTATTCAAAACTTAGTTTTATTCTGAAATAAAAAAAAAAAATAGGGTTTACGCTGATTACAGGAGTAGATATAAAATGCCGGTTCTGGGACAAATGGAGCGTGGAGACACTCCATAGACTAACATGGGGCCGGTTCTGGGACAAGTGGAGGCGTGGGACGCGGCTGACGCCTGAGAACTGTGAAAGAGATAAGGAAAGGGTGACAATGGGGGGTCTCCTTGCCTGAAAAACATTCTGCGCATGCGTTATGAAAATTTGAAATGTTGAAATTCATTGAATAGACTGTTTATTTTTCAATTAATAATTTTTAAAGTAAGATTTCAATAATATTTTCTATTTTACTTTAGTGCAAACAATAATGACAAAAAATAAACATTTTTTTATGAGAAGATGAACTCATTCCAATCCTTTTCTCGTATTAGTAAGGGGTCTTCTCTATCAGTATGAT